>JAVYIG010013361.1:0-47847 GCA_035222895.1 Strongylocentrotus droebachiensis
GTGTCATCATCCTTATGGCGGGATTTGAAGGTAATCAGGATGAGTAACAGAGGCCAAATCGGTCTAAAAGCCATTTGAGAGAATTATAAAGCAATAATCCAGGGTAATTTAACAAAAATGGCTGTATACAACATGCAGAATGTTCTTTTTAGAATGTATGCATTCATTGTAGGGAAATTACGGCCGTTTCGTTTCATTTCATTTAATTTATATCCACATTATCAGCAAATACTTGCATAATCTATATACCTTTCTCCTCTAAATAGGCAATTTTGAAAAATGCAACGGAGCAAATATTATACAATGTTGATACTGTCTTTGCTATATACTCTTTATTGATTGATTGATTTCGAATCTATTATATTCTGGAAGTGAGGCACTCGAACTTAATATAACATCATAGGATTGGTCTAAACGCATAAGATAATTCTGACCCCCCCCCCCCCAAAAAAAAAAAAATAATAAATAAATAAATAAACAAAAAAATAATAATAATAATAATTACGGTCTAGATTATAGAACGTTCTTGCACATCCATTGCCCTTGTCCTGCGCGCATGATTGTGTTGAAATCATATTGAAATCAAGTCGCCATCCAATCATTATTAGTATACGATTGATATTTTTGAAGTATAACAATATACAGCGCTCGCTTTATCGTCTGGTGTATCATGAGTTATCCTATTGCTTTCATTGTGTACTGAAAGTCGGCTTTGGGTTATTGTGGTTACCATCTCCGTTACAAAGAAAATGCATTAATGCTATATTGTTTTCAATTATGCCTACATAGTGTATATAGTTCGATCATTGTATCATCTAGTTTATTTGATAATATATCATCATGCCATGATAACATTACCGTGATCATTGTTATAGAACCATTTTTATTTTCTGTAAGAATAGCGACTGTTGGGATTATTTCATTATTCTGGACAAAATCACAATTTATTATGCCTTCGGGTATACGTGCAAGAAATATAGACACACGAGGAATTTACAGGAAATATATCGCAGAATGAGGCGGTATAAGCTTTTATATCTCTCTTGATAATTTATATCACATTTATAAAGAATATTAACTGAAGGAAAATATGTAATCAAGTTAATTCACAGCTCCATCATAACAAAATAATAAATAACTGGTTTAGCCCCCCCCCCCCTCCTCTCTCCCCTCTCTCCCATCATATTCTCTCTCTCTCTCTCTCTCTCTCTCTCTCTCTCTCCCTCTCTCTCCACTATCTCTCTCTCTCTCTCTATCTCTCTCTCTCACTCCCTCCCTCTCTCCCCCTCATTCTCTCTGAATCACTAGTGACTCTTGCTATTGGAGGCCAGTTAGTTTACTATATCCCATTAATAATACCCGATATAGCCTTGTTAAAAATGATATAGTAATCGATCGTCAGTGTCTTTTCCCCCCGCAATCATAATCATCCTATATGGGTTGATATACTTAATCATTATTTTTGAGGAGTTGATTGTCAATTTTTAGGATAATTGAAATTTCCATTATATGCAGCTATACTTATAAATTTGCTAATCTTTTATCAATGATATAAGTCTACAAGTATTGCGCAATAATTAAGTGCAATACGTGTAGTCAACATAACACAATGAATATTATAAACTATGCACTATTTAGTGTATCGTTTTAATATCTCCACTGCAGATGTAACACAGCAGTCTGTAAAAAAAAATCATGAGCACAGTAGAAAATAAACGAAAGACGTACTTCACCTCATTTCTTTCATAAATGTCTTTATTGTTATAAAGTTGCACGATCCTGAACCCTATATTCTCTTGCTAACACACACAAAATGGACCACTGATCATTAGTTTCGATGAGTGCTCATGACTGCGTATAGCCATTGTTGCAGACAATGACTCGCGCTTGTTTGGTTGAAACGAAATATGAAGAAAAAAACTAAATATGATGTAAATGTTTGTCCTTGACGTATTGCAAATAGTGATGATAGTGTTATTATGTTTTTATGCACTATCATCGTTCAATACAGAAGTGACTATACAAGGCAATACAAACCCCAAATTTATCCTTATTAAAGAAAAAGAAAATACAAAACAAAGCAAAACAAAACAAAGACAGACAAATTACAGGACGTCACAACAAAATACAAACAATCAAAGAAACAAACAAACTACAAACAAGTATGATATTATTGTTACGAGTATGCACTATGGTAATCATCATGCACCGTGGTGCACGAAGTATCTACTTATCTGTAAGTCACACTAGTTGATCAAAAAGATTGTTTTACCATAGCTCTTAACATGAAGTTAATGGTATTGCCATTATGTATAAGTAGATAACAACAACGCTTTGCAGAGTATTGCAAATGTTTACAATCCTCTGATCTTTCGACAAAATATATCTGATGAAACAGTAAACAAACAAAAAAGGAGTTCTTCTAAAATCATCGTTCAATACACAATATACTATTAAAGGGCAATACCGACCCCAAATTATTCTTATTCAAAAGGAATAGACAAAACAAAATAAAACAAAACATAAGATAAGAAAAAAACAAAAAGGCACAGAAAGTAACAACAAAATACAAACAAAGTAGAAAATTACTAAATCATTAGACGAATAGAGAGTTTAAAGTCCAAGTTGAGATCCTATACCTTTTTTTAACAATGCTTGACACGAGAATTATGGCACTTTTTCGGTCTCTTATTTCTTATCTCATTCTCATCGTGCGCCTCTGAGATGAAATTCTAGATAGATGACACAATACAAATTCCTATTATCATTATCATTATTTAACCAAAACGTACCCCCCCCCCCCCCTATCAAAAAAAAAAGGTTTAAAGGCGAAATGATACGATTAACGAGGAAGTCATGATTATTTTATGATATGAAGATCGTCGTTACCATTAAGTAAAGACAAAATTAGCAACTCGGTCATGACGCAGTGGTGTCTTTCATGGTTTAGTTTATTTTGATTCCCATTTTCCCCAAAGAATTTTATGTCAATGCCCCAGCGCCCTTTTACAAAAATCGATTGTAGTGTATCAATTTACCGTTGAATGTTTTTTTTTCTTTGACAAACATTAAACATGGGAAAACGGAAAATATCAAAGTGATTTGGAAAATAGTTTGAGAGAAAGATATCACAAAATAATGACACTGTATCGTATCGTATACATAGGGGGAGGGCACCTAAATATTATAGATTAATAAAATGTGACAGAACAAGTCAATTGAGTGTGGGTATGGAATGGGGGGGGGGGGGGGGGGGGTATCGCATCGTCTTCTCATGCACTGCCGGGCTTCCCCCGCCGCCTTTCCCTTTACTTCCTAAGTCTCGCTATTACTGAATCGGTGGACGTGCTCCTACCTCCACCCTCCGATACTAAACACTTCTAGTTCCACTTTTTTAGTTCAACGATCAACAAATCCGTTAAGCCATTTTAAATCAAAATTGTAACTTTCTGCATATTACAAAATTACATCTCAAAGCGGGAGGGTGCCGCCCCTCCCCGGTACAGCTACTTAGGTATTTTGAAGGTGCTGTAAATGAAGTCGATTTATGAAATAATAATTTAAAAAATATTTTTAAAAATGGGCCGGTAAGATCTAGTTAACAAGATGTTTTTTTTTTAGACAAGATCATGTTTTTAAGTGAAAAAAAAAAAAAATGTGCGCAAAATGATTTTTCCGCATTGAAAGTGATGGTTGCATAATGTGCAGTATGGAAAGTCGCTATCTTATGTCTACGGGCTAACTATTGAGTCTTTTCCGTGAAATATGCAACGGAGACCATCTTAATTAATGCCTCCTAATTTTGCAACATTTGCACGTTCGACCCCCCCCCCCCCTCCTTCCCATACCCAATCATAAAGTTGACTTTGATTTACACGGATCTAAGTTTACCGCACTGACACGGTGATAATTTCGTATCTAATCTAATGATTTTGCTTTTTTTATTAACGAAGTTGTATGCATTTTTATTTTAGACGACTTCCAACGAGTTGGAATTTACACCCTAAATTCTAGCTAAATGGTCGTTTTTGTGCAGACGATTACTCATTTGAAATATCCCAGTGTCAATAACTGCTCAACACTATCATTGTCTACATTATTGGTTTGATCCAGCTTTTCCTACCTCCTGGGTTTGACCATGGACAAGGGAATGAATGTAACGCACAACATGCGCTGAATCACAACATCACAATCGTATTTGCTAAAAGGAAAAAGAGAGTCAAAAATGTACAACACGTAGCATAACCCTCTTCACTATGGAAAAACTACAATAAGGGTATTCACATCGTATCGTCTGTATGACTGGTGCTCTTACAGCAAGCAGGTTAAACTGTTAATGGATTCGTCCAACACGTTGTCAACGGGAAGTTGCAATCCGCACAATTACTTTAAAATCGATACGTTTTACCTCTAACGTAAGGATAATCATTTTTACGATTCTTAATTGAGTTATATCCTTATTTGGAATTTAAAAATAACAAAATTAGTATTCAAGACATTCTAAAGTATTATTCATTGGAAGAAAACCCAGTTCAAGAAATGATAAGAACTCCTGATGGAAAAATTGACTATTCCGGACATGCGCAGTATACTTTTGAGCTGCCATCTTGGCGTAGACATCGCAATTTTACGTGGAATTTGTACGGAAGAAAAATTGTTTTTCGAGGCTAAAAAGTGAATTTGGTAAGTAGAAGAAACTTGCAATACACACAATATGTAATATTGCACCCATGTATTGGCATATTTAGATAAGAGAACGTGTTTTCATGTCCCAATTCTTGCATACAAAATTGTTTGTGGGCGTGTGTTATTTTGATGTAAACTAACAAGCGTATTCGTTCCACCGTATTATGTGCGGTGGTCTTCTTGAATATAGTGCTATCAACAAGCGGAAAGGAGCAAATTATATTACGTTTTAATCTATATTCTTTCTTTGCCTCGACATTTGTACCCCAGGAAAACACTTTACGATAAATGGACTAATGTTTCGTAGTGTTTGCATGGTTTGGCTATACACGGTGTGTCTCCAAACTTCACCTAATTTCAAGGTTGTGTGTCGATTTTTACTTCGCAAGTCAATGCACGAGGATTCGTGCAGTGTGCGAATGGTAGGAGCGTTCTATTGAATATGCTAATCATCGCGCATGCGCACTTTGTTTTCCAAAAACCAGATTCATGTTCATTATTTCCATACTGTCGTGTAATCTATAATTTTCTTTTCAGCACTAGCTCCACCACACCTGTATGACTACCGTAGAACTGAAGTTTCTATCTTTTAGTTTTGAAAATAACCAAAATCCACCAATTGACTGTTTAACTAAGTAATTTTTTGCCAGGAAAATGTGATCGAGATAGAAATTAGAATTGTTATTTTCATATGACATTTAATTTCCTATCGTCTTGTAAAGTGAAGTTGATTTTAAAGATAAGCTAATTACGCTAACGAAAATGTTAATGGTCATCACCGTAACGTCCATTTGCACAGGGTTCTGAAATACATTATCAGTATAGCCTATCCAACTGTTGTTTGTCACACAGGTTGTGATGGTGGTTATTTTATCTGACTGCTAAGAAAGCATAAATGCTTGTAAGTAAGCAACCAGACGGCCGGCGGCTTTAGGTCCTCTCCGAGGGACCAGGTAATGAGGATTAATGTGCAGTGTAGATCTGGACTGCTATGAATTTGAAGAGGTTTACATGCAATATTTCATAAATCTTTTGAGAATTATTTTAGACAATAATTTAAAGGACAAGTATTTGATGATTATTGCTATTTAATGCATAACTTTCGTTAAATCCAAAGACAGAAGTGTCAACTCCCATCATACGATATGCAGCTAGTGCCATCACTGCCATGGCATAATTGGCATGTATAGCCATGCATGAATGAAACTAGATTTTAGTTTACTTATACATGTATCATGTACATGTAGTTGTATCTGTATCTGTATGGTTTGTTCAGCAAAATGTCCCCTTCAGACACATCCACGCATAGTTGTATGCGACCAGCAAAATAACAGATGTAAACAGAGAGAAAACTGTAATATCAAATTCTAGATTCATGAGGCAAGCTTATAAATGTTATGGTTGATACTAGTTTAGTGTTCGTTTAATTTTGTTTCATATTATTAAAAATCTTAGAATGTGTGCAAACTATCGGTATATAAAATACAATTTCTTTCTCCTATTTTCTATTTTTTATTTATTTAATAGAAAGTTATTAAAGGTAAAGACCAGTATTGGTAACGCCCCAATTTCAAAAAATGAAATGGAAGCTCTCATTACCAATCATGTGAAAGAATATGTTTTGACTAATACATGATAATAAAAAAATTGCCGGGAAACCGCCTACTAATTCATATATTTGGTAAATTTGTTTCTCTCATGGTCGTGTGAGAGATATAGGGTAGTCCCATATACATCTTTCTGTGTATAGTGCTTGTAACTTTACGAAGAATGGGCCAAATTTCTTATCATTTTGATGATTCCAGAACCTTGCAGATGCTAGATGCTAGATGATCAACCTTTTCTGATCGATTCCACAACGTTTCTTTCACAATGCAATCGCATGACCATTACTGGTCTTTACCTTTAAAGTATAGTTATTTTTCAAAGGCTTCCACAATCAATTTTTCTTCCACTATAGAATCACTGAGCTTGATTTTTTTTTAAATATCTGGCCCATTGCATATATTTTACCATTGGGGGTAACTTTGCCATTGATGGTAACTTCCATGGAAACCTTGAAACCTTACCATCAATGGTAAGTTTCATGCAACAGGGTCCCTGATACATGATTCAACAGGGCTCAGTCACAATTCCTTTTGTTTCTGGGATAATCTACACATGTATGCTGAATTTTATAGGCATCAAATAGGGATTGTCCCTACAAATATATGCCTTATACACAAATTAATATGTCAGCTGAGCTAATCACTTACTTTTTGCAACTTCCTAAATAATAATTTAGACACATTGTCACACAGTGTGACTGTTCTGTCACTGGATGTATAGTGCTAAACTACATGTTACCGGTAATGCATGAAATACATTTGCATTTACTCTTCAAACGTTTTGTTTTCACAGATGGAAACTGCATGTTCTCATGATTTATTTTTTTTTAAAGGGAAGAATTTATGGCAATATTTTGATACGTCCACAGGGGAACCTATTTTTTAGGAATTTGTTCGTTCTAGATCTTGTTTTTGTTTCATTGGTAAAGTCAATTAATTATAATCTGAAGGGGTAATATTTTCATGGTTTTTAGTATTGAAAAAAAAAAATGTACATTTATGTGAGCTTAATACCTCTCACAGCAGGGGCGGCGCCAGGTTATTTTGTTTGGGGGGGCAAATGGGCGCGCCACACTGGAGTGTGTCAGATTTTTTTTTAAATTGATGGATAAATGGCTCGATTTGGTGAATACTTTTTGCGAAATTAAAAAGAAAAACAGTCTCAAGTTCACCATATTTTTCATGGGTGAAAGTTTTTTTATCCTAAACCAATGTTTGAAATTCCGGTAATGTGAATGTAATAATGATACGTCTATTTATAAAATCTGATCGCCTGATTTGGCTTGCTTTTTCTCTCTTTTTCTTTATTTTTTTCCCTCTCCCCCCGCCCTCCCTTACGTCTAATTTAAATTTTATAGTTCTCTTTCTCCTGGCCTTTCTCCTGGCCTTTCTCCTTCTCGTCCCCTTCCTTTTCTTTTCTTCTCCTTTCCTTTTCGTTTCTTCTCCTTTTTGTTTCTTCTCCTTTTTGTTTCTTCTCCTTCTTTTCCTTTCCTTTTCCTTCTCCTTTTCCTCTTTCTTCTTCCCTTCCTCTTCCTTTTTTTCAAAATGATCGCACCCCCTGCGCCGCCCCTGTCTCACAGTACATCTATTTCTATTGTTCTACACACAAAAAGTGGTATTAAAACGAATAAAACCTACAGTGTAGGAACTAGAAAATACATTGTGTTCATCTCTGTAATCTCAAAGATGATACACTTCAAATCTAAAGATGTTATAGCTTCTGTAATAAGCTTGTGATTTATCTAATGAAGAGATTGCTGTGTTCTTAAATGCTTGAAATGGCATGGCGAATGTGACATTTTCAGGTGTGAACTGACATTTTGATGAATATTTTCAAAAGAATTAAGAGAATTTGTTATTTTCAACAAAAAATGAATGTTTACGGTAGATTAAAAAGAAACATCTTTACAATGTCATAGGGGGAAAAAAAAATCAGTCAGTTCTTCTTCATAAACATCCCCCTTAATTTTACATGAAAATATCTATTTACAGTGAGGTTGTTTTTATAATGCTCTTTCCATTGAGCATGTGAAAGCCAAAGTTTTATATATTCCAATCAATTTAGCTCATTAATCACATAAAATAGGCTGAAAATGTGTCATCTCTTTGTTTACATTTAATGGCACCTCTTTTCTCTGATGGACTCAGGGTTCTTGTTAATTTTTCTGATAGCAGGCTATTTATGATTTACAGGAGGCTACTAAAATTGCAAAAGAAAAATATCTGTGCGCGTAGCGCACATCACTATGTGCGCGAAGCGCACATCACGAGCGCGAAGCGCGAAGTCCCTTGCGGCCGGGGTCCAGCTTTAGGGTTTTAGATGCTCTCTGGTGCTATCATAGCCTTATTTTTGAAGATATGACCACACTGTATGAGCCATAGTTTAATGATAAAGATCATGAATATTTTGGCTGAATAACTTACTTTTCATATGATATACAATATGAAATGAAAATGCTCCATTATTGTTTCTGATAAATCAATCATATTTGTGATGAATCTACAATTTTGAATTACATGATAATGATACAAGGTAGTCCTGGGCAAAAACGGTTAACTGACGTTTACACGACCTTGTCAGTGAAGAAAATCGTTTGCGATAAAAAATTAAAAAAATTGGAACACACATAAAAAAAATATGACAAAATTGGATTGGTAAATGGTTTGCAGGTATGTGACAGCTGTCACAGGGGTCTGGGGGTGTTACGCCCCCAGCAGGGTCCAGGTGCAGTGCCTCAGTCTGGAGGGGAGTCTCCCCTGAAGGCAAGCCCCTAGCATTTCAAGATCTCCCATTCAGATTCTAGAGACCTTAGAAGGAAAAATCTTGTCAATTCAATCAGAATGTATTAAACTTTTCTCGCATATTGAAATGTAATGTGACACATGTTTAATATTCATGTACCTGAGGCTGAAACTTTTTGCAATAATTACATAGTGAATGATCATTCCATTTCTGAATCTGAGGACTGGCTAAGAAGATCCTCATCCAGACCTAGGATGTCAAGGGTGGACTTCACCTCCTGGTCTTCAGCTTCATCTTGCCCACTGGCACCTTCTTCACTTTGCCTGGTGACTGTCGTCGGCTTGTCATCATTCTGAGCTGCAGCACTGTGGGTTTCAACTTCTAGTCCATCAGTCTCTGTTGGCTACGATTTTTTTTTTTTTTATGGTGCCGACAGCCGGCTACGATTGCCGTTACAGCCGGAAAAAATAGCCGGTTGCCGGCTATTAACAAGAACCCTGTGGACTCGAAAGATAATCTTGATAGCTTATGTGGCGCATTTGACAGTTTTTAATATCAACAGACACTTTGCTTATTCTCTTAATTGCTGAGCATTGCTTAGCATTAGATCCCCCAATGCCGCGGCACTAATGTCCTTTAGCAAGACATGAATCTACATTTGCCATACTCCACCCAGGTGAGGTAAATGGGTACCCGGTAGGAAGAAATTCCTTCAATGCTTGAGCACCTTTTCATGGTAGCTGGGCTAAAGCGGGGTAATGATATGATTGCAGGGCCCTCGGGGAGAACAGTATGAATACTGATGAGGCTATATACCCTGGGTAAAAAAGACATATTATTATTATTATTAACAACAAGAGACAGCACTGTGTCAAATGATCCAGTCATTAGAATGGTCGATTTAGATTGAGGGATGGAGACAATTGAATTTCATACATGATTGTTGATAGCTCTCAAGAAGAATGGAGTAAATAAAAATACATGTACTACATTCTCCTTGATAGCTTTTACAACATTTCAATTGTCTAGGCATCAAAATTTTGAAAAGAAGCTTCACATGCATGCCCATCAAAGTTATTGATTTTGAAAATAAGTGGTTTCTTATTATTATTTTGAAAATATTACCTCCTTTGAATACATGATTGTAGTTCAGATGCCCTTAAAAAGGCCCTGACATTCACTAATGTGGATACTATGAATTCATTCATACCAGACGACTATTTTGAAAGCTAGACCATATATCGTCCCTATTTTCACGAAGTGACGGTAATGAGGAAAATAGGGAACGATATGACATGCTGTTTATATAGTCTTATTTGTCTCAAAAATCCAATATTGTACATTCTGACTTAATATCATTTAAAAATGCTAGTCATTTTGAATAGCAAAGGATAGTCTATACATATCTGGATGATTTTAGGCTAGTTTGACTTATTGGGGGAAAGGGTGATTCTATGACAGGACCCCTAAATACTTATTTGTGGTGTCAGGATGCTGTACCTTGAGGTGATTGATTACATGTGTACAAACTGTACATGTAGCTGGATATTAAATCTTGACATGGCTCTGGGACATCAGGATAGGAGACCCTGAAAACCCCTCTCTCTCATTTCATTTCAATTTAATTATTATTTCTATCATTATCATTTAATTTGTTTTTAATGTTAGCTTACTTTTTCTTATCAGATGCTCATGACATGTTTATGCCAATGCCCAGTTGTATTCATCAACAAAACAGTAACTTGTCATCCCAGAAAATATAGGGCCTATTGAATTTGAGTTTCTGACTAAGAGCCATGTCCATGAGAAACCATGGTGGGTATCTTGAGTGGGTGATTGGCACCTTTTTTAATTTTTTTTATTAATCCATTTATTTCTGCATGGTTCAACCGTATACATAGCATGATCAAAACAATCTCAGTAGTAAACACTAGATTACAATCATTACCGGTACATACATTTGCAATTGTAACTAATACAGAAGCATACAGCTGAGGTATGACAATATAAGCTTAATACTTGAGAGATTGCCACACCTTATCATCTTACAATATATTTTTTGTTGGGCAGGGTGCTACAAGAATTTTTTTCACCACTTGCCCTGTCGGGCAAGTGGGTTTTCAATTTACTTGCCCAAACAATATTTCCACTTGCCCAAAACTTTAAAGCGAAAAAGGACTCGAGGTTAAAGCATTTATTATCTCGTAATGATAAGTTAGTGTTTTAGATAGCAAATTAATGCACATACATGTACAGTGTAACTGTACTGAATAATAACCTAATATGTCAAAGAAAATGGTCAACAAAGGATGGTTGAAGGTTTAAAAAACGCATTTTATTGATTCTCCATAAATAATCAGATTCACATGAATCTCGGCAAGGTAGAATGGTTCAAGCAGGTTTAAGTTTTTAATAATAAATTGAAAACGAGACAAAAACATTCATCTGATTTATATGAGCAGCGAGTTTTAAATAATATGTTCACAATCATTAACAGTCATTATGAATAAATATCAAACATTTGACTTTTTGTACTTACTAGAAAATCCCTGTTGTTTATTCCATTCCGATTCGCACGTGTTCATTTCCCTAGAATAATGACGTCATATTTGGCGTGATTCAACCAATCGGCAATCAGAGAATAGCAAAGGCCTGTCGGTGCGGCCTGCAGAGCTAGAGAGAGAGAGCGCGAATAAGCTCGCAGCTGGTACGATCGCGC
The DNA here is from genome assembly GCA_035222895.1 of Strongylocentrotus droebachiensis. NCBI lineage: Eukaryota > Metazoa > Echinodermata > Echinoidea > Camarodonta > Strongylocentrotidae > Strongylocentrotus > Strongylocentrotus droebachiensis. The sequence goes on from JAVYIG010013361.1 coordinate 11,756, forward strand.
TAGCTGTCTCTAGCTAGCTCACGGCCGGCCGTGCGTGGAGGCGGAGCGGCATTCATGGCTTGAAGTGTCATTATAAAATGGCTCTAGTATTTTAAGCATCGTGATTGGTCAATACGCGTCACATGGCATTGACAAATTTTTGATGCAAGCACGATTTTGCAGAAATGAGTGCAGAAAAAGCGCAGTAAAAAGTTATATTGCACGGTGCGTACGCGTGACCATGGAGATCCAGTGCGCGCGCGTACGTGTAGTACGCGCTCCCTCGAGTGCATTGCAATTATTGTAGGCTACGCGTAGCTAATATTGTACGCTCCACCATGATCCCCAGCGCATGCAGCGTACGCGTAGCTTAGCTAGCTAGAGCGGGGTATTATTAGAAAGCAAATTTTTGTTTTACTTTTGCCTTGGATTTAGACCCGTTTTGACTTTTGGATTTTATAATGAAGCCAGGAATTTCAGCTGTCTGATGTAGACTCGTCTCTAGACACCCTATGCATTTTATTTTTAATCAAACAATGAATCCCGTGGACTTTTTGGTATTAAAGCCTGCAAGGTCTTAGACCCTCATTTTATTTCTAGAACCAACATAACTCTAGATCTAACGTTAGATCGAACTCTCGTATACTTAAAGTTAAGATCTAAACTTTTGTTTGTTGCTGTTTGTGTCGCTATTTTATAAAACAAATAACGCACTTGACCCTGTTGTGCGAAACGTAAATGCAGTGTTCGCTCGGTTTCTTCAGATGGTTCGCACTGTCAACTCGCCGCAAGCGGCTCGTTGCACAGAGCGGCACCAATCTAAAGAAACCTTGCACGTACTGCATTCACCGCTATTGCACTCTGGGACGTGCGTTATTTGTATACTGTTGCATGCGCGCTGAGCTAGCTGAGCTGGCTAGCTGTCTGTGAAGTTTTTTCGAAATCGGAACGATCGCTTTTTTGCTTCTGGATTTTGACGACGGGTAAGAAGTTGACGGGTGAATGGTAGAGTTCTTGGACACTAGGAAATTACTGTAAAAGTATCACTTGCCCGAATCGGGCAAGTAATAATTTGATTTACTTGCCCGACGGCTCAATTTGGTTGCCCCGGGACGTCGGGCAAGCGGGTTTGTCGCGCCCTGTTGGGTACTCACTTCTCAACTGGTACACAAAATATCAATTTACAATGCTTTGCTGGTTCCACATTGTTAGGACTTTAATATTAGGATGTAGCTCCATATGTCACCAGTGGCACCTGGATAGCAAGTCCAATTTACTTATTCAAAAGCAAGGAACACTTCGTCAAAGGCCAAAAATATTTTGGAGGGACTATTACTTGTTTCCTCAAGTTCAAGAAAGTACCATGACAGGTGCCATTAAATTCTTATTCACACCTTTGAGGTACTATACTGTTAGGACAAGGTCCCAATGTTTCTACATCGGATGTATCAATCAATTGTGTCAAATTTGGTTGTTTTATTACAATTCAAATCAAGACAAGGAGGTTGGAGAATCTTCATTTAATTACATATAGATCATTTAAATTTAAATTTGATTATATTCCAGGCACATTTTATAATGGCACCTGTGACACATATTTGTCACTTTTAAAAAGACATATTTTCCTGATCACAGGCGGAATCAATTTTATAAACATGTACATGTATGGAGTGTATTCTTCCATTGTCCTCGAGATGATTGCTCAGTACATTCTTGATAAAATATTATTGATTTGACTAGTGTAAATGTCCTTTTGCAATTGTAGTTGAAAACATCTGTTCACATCTACATGTACATGTACTGTACATGTACATTGTATGTTAAAATCACATCTGCCACAGAGAATTTCAGGCATTCATACCTTTACAGCATGCAGTGACCTTGGTTACACAGTGGTTTTGCAAATTGCTGGTTAAAGATAAAGGTGAGTTCTGGTTTTAAAAAATAATTAAATTCTCACAGAATCAAATGAAATTACACTGAATGTTCAAGATTACAAAAAAGGTCATTTGCCAAACAATTTTGGTAGAAAATGTATTCTGGCTGAGTAATGAGCATAGTTAGAAAGATTTGGAAATCAAGGTTATTAGCCCCGACACCATTTGTGTAGTCCCATATACATCTTTCTGTGTACAGTGCTTGTTACTTTACCAAGACTGGGCCAAATTTATTATGATTTGATGACTCCAGAACTTTGCAGTATACACCAATACTTACATGCTACATGATCAACTTTTTCTGATCCATTCCACACCTTTTCTTTCACAATGCAATCAGATGACCAGAACTCACCTTTATCTTTAATAATTACCTGTGTGTGGAAAATAATAATAATAATAATGAGTTCTTGTATAGCGCTCATGTCAGTCAGATTTGACCCTCCTGGCGCTCCCGATTATTACCCTGGCTTTAGCAAGGCTGCCATACGGCGCTCTAGCATTTCAAGGAATAAATTCCTACCAGGTACCCATTTACTTCACCTGGGTGGAGTGTGGCAAATGTTAATCAATGTCTTGCCAAAGGACATTAGTGCGGCAGCGGGACTCGAACCGTGGACCTTGTGATCGACAGTCCGGCGACGTATCCACTTGACCACAACACACTAATTAGTGGTTCTGTTCATTAGTGCATTGTCACACAACCATGTAAGATATCATTTAATTTGAGAAAATGTGAACTCGTATTTACTGTAGAAAGATTATTTGCAGTGATTGTTCAGAGTCACTGTGATATTTGATCAATTCAATCACTCTTTGGATTGGTGTGTATGAAGGTGGAAAATGTCCATTCACATGTGATTTTTTTGACATCCGCCACAAGAAATTGCAGGCATTCATATCCTTACAGCATACATGTAGAACCTGGTGAGCAGTGACTTGTGTTCTAAGAAAATAAGCAGATCTACATGTATTCTTGGTGGTATAGCCAGACATTATGACTATTGGTTTATCTTGATGTTCCATTCAAATGTTCATGTATTAATGTCACATCCGCCATGTTTGATATCATTTACTGTGAAAAAGACTTTTTTATGAAGTAAGAAAATAACCTTTTCTGATTGTTGATTTGATTTGTGCTGACTGTTCAATAAGTTATGATTAGCTAGGTTGTGGCCTTTATTGATCGGTCTACTCTAGGTGTTCCATATACGCTCACATCTGTGCATCCACCACACCCTAGTCCTGCAAATGCTGAAATATCAAGGAAATTATTAATTTAGTAGTATTATGTACATTATGTACAGTGTACATTGTACATGTATGTGTGTGTCTACAAACACGAGCATTATAATGAAATACTTGTATTACACATCCTAAATAAAGTGTGAAACCAGAGAAACTTGTTGGAGTCATACCTTGTTAAAGGGAAAGTCCACCCCCAAAATAAGTTTGTTTCGATAGAGGCAGAATAATAAGAAAATCAGGTGAGTGAAAGTTTGAGCAAATTCTGAATGAAAATAAGAAAGTTATGAATTATTGAAGTTGTGATCAATCAAATACAAATTGGCAACTCTGTGACGTATTATACGAGCTCTCCTTCATTTGCTTTGTGCATAATATTCCATAAAATCATGTTTTCTTCGTTATTGATGACGGAATATATATTTGTTCCTTGCAGGGGGAGTATAGAAACATATTTGCAATTATTATATTTAGGGTGCATGTATGGTTGAAATTTTTCTTGAGGGAAAATGAAAATTTTAGATTTTTTTAGTACTAAGCAAATGGAAGTTGAGCTCGCATTTTACGTCATAGAGTTGCCAATTTGTGTTTGATTGATCACAACTTAAAAACTCCTAACTTCCTTATTTTTAATCGGAATTTGCTCAAACTTTCACTGACTTGTTTCTCTCATTTTTCTACACCTATTAAAACTAACTTATTTTCAGGGTGGACTTCCCCTTTAAGATGCATATTTTTCCTTCAACGTGGGATAATTTAGTGGTAGATTGAGATAAACCCTACACATTTGGAACAAAGTTAGCTAATTGTACACCACAAAATTGTGGAAACACATCATAGTGTTGGTTGTACAAATCAGCTATGCCTATGTCCATGCATCGTCTTAATATCTTCAAAGTTATCTGAAACTCCAAAAGAACCATTACATTATCAGAGATGATGATACAAATTAGGCCTCAGCAATTACATTTGCCATTGAATTCACAAAATTGAATACAAAATCATAATTTCATTATTTGAAAGAAAATTTGAAATTTTGATACCTGGGTAGACAAAAGTGGCGCCTGTACCTGATGCAAATGTGTGTGTGTGTGTTGTTCGTAACTTAAAAAAAAAAAAAAATTTATTGTTATACCTCCGCTACAAAGTAGCTGGATGCATTATGTTTTTGGGTTGTCCGTCCATGCATCCGTATGTCCCATTCTCATGATTGTGTTATCTCAAGAACCGATCGATGGATTCCCGCCAAACTTGGGTCATGTATGTATCTTGCAGAGCCAATGAACTGACTAGATTTTGGGGTCACAAGGTCAAAGGTCACAGGGCTCATTATGTATGCAAAAATAGCTTGTCGCGTTATCTCAAGAATAGATGGATCGATTACCGCCAAACTTAAGTCATTCCAGAGACAATGAACTGACTAGATTTTGGGGACACAAGGTCAAAGGTCACAGGGCTCATTATGTAAGTAAAAATAGATTATGAACGCATTATCAATAGAACTGACAGATGGGTTACTATCAAACTCAGGACATGTATATATATATATATGTATCTTGCAGAGCCAATGAACTGATTAGATTTTAGGGTCATGAGGTCAAAGACCATAGGGTCATGCATGTATGTATTTGAAAAATAGCTTGTAATCACAATAATCTGAGAACTTGTCAATAGATTACAATCAAACTTGAATTTTAGAAATTGCTTGTTTTGGTTTGTAAAATGGCTCTATATGGCGGTGGCATCATTTTTGACAGTGTCCCTTTTGTGCGCTGTTATTGCCACATTTCTTGAAGGATTTCTTTCAAATCTTTTATAGAGGCGTATCTTGATCAGTGTTTGGTGATTCTGCCACCAGTGTACGTCTATTGTAGGGTCAAAGGTCATATTTTGGTGGGTGTTTAGTGTTCGCTCTGCGGGTCATATTTCATGAAGGATTTCTTTCAAATTTTTTATGGAGATGTTTCTTGGTACAATCTACACATCTACACTTTTGGGCGATGCTGCCCTCATTGTTCCGTCTTTTATATGGTCAAAGGTCATATCTCTTTTAAGCGCTCTTACTGCCACGAGTCTTGACATATTTCTTTCAAATGTTGTATGGAGGTGTGTCTTAGTACAATCTACACGTCTTTAGTGCTTGGTGATGCTGCCACCTGTGTTCCGTCTGTTATATGGTCAAAGGTCATATTTTGGTGGCTGTCTTTTGTGCGCTCTAACTGCCACATTTCTTAACAGATTTCTTACAAATTTTCTACAGAGATGCATTATACTCTAATCTACATATTGTTTTGGTGATGCTGCTCCTAGTCTTGACAATAGTCTGAGCTACTAGTGGCGATCTCTATGTCATCCTTTTGTTTCAGGGAGGGGGAGAGGGGTCCTTGTCCCTCCTTCGAACATAAGGATGACACAAAATCGCTGCCACTGCCGGGGGATACATTAATTGCGAGGCAATACAGATTGCAATATTTCTAGTTATTATTAATATTAATATCAAAGTCACAATTCATGATGCCAAAATTATTCACCCGCCCTTAATTGCTAGGCAATCACTTATCTATTAAAATATTTAATTGCCAAGGAAAAAGTTCTAGGTTTCTTAGGAAACCGAGGCAGCAACAAATGTTGAACACTCCCTGCAATTACATGTACATAGAAATGAAAATACACATAGCATTTTTATATGTGATGTTTTATCATGTTATCACCAACACTAATTGCTACGTGCATGTTTTGAGTTATATGCTGGGAGTCTGTACTCAGAATATCAGCTTTAAAACTAATGTCTGTATTTAACAAGTACACTGTAGATCTTACCAGTTTTAATATGAAAAGTGCATGCAAATTAAAGATAAAAGAATCTTGTAAATGGAATAGATGATGCACTTGCATAAGACAGAGAATTATTTTAACCTTTCTGCCTAATTGTTAACCATTTAAAATTTTGAATGCCTCGTATTAACTCCCAAATTTTCAATCCTTGTGGGATAGGGTTGATTATTTCCTTTAAATCTGGTTTCCTCTTATGTTTTATGTATATATATATTATTGCTACTTGTTGAGCTTTCAGTTATTATGCATTGAAAGTAGTTTAAATATGATTTTAATATTCTTTCAAGGAAATGTCAGTTTCATGCATCCCTGTTCAGTGTTTGGTGAAGTAAAAAAAAGTCTTTGGTATCAGTAATTACAATTTTTTGAGTGAAAAGAATAGTTTCCATTCATCCTTTTTACTAGTGAGCATAAAATGTAAAATTTGTTCTCTCTTTTTTGCAGGGCTGATGAGAAGTTTTAGATTAATGGTATAAAGATGGATGGAAGTGAAGCAGCTGACAACACGATTGTGGAACCCATCAATGCTGCAACAAATGCAACTGGGCTTGAACCTTCACCTCAACCATCATCTACTGGTATGGCAGCTGGACCCTCTGCTGTACCCACTCCAGGGGCAAGTGAGAGGAACGGTGGAACTTCGGGTCCTCAGGGTATCGTCATTCTTCAGCAACCAAGACCAGGGTTTGTAAGATCTTTCAAGCAAGCCCAAGTGCTCCCGCAAATCAAGATGAAACCAACCGGTATAATGCCAAAGAAGAATGTCCTCAAGGAGAGGCCTGTGATTGTTAAGAAGCGCTTACCATCCCCAGGTTCTCCGCTGCAAGGAGTCAAGGCACAACCACCAAAGTCTACACCTGCAGGAGAAGAAGCAGATGCAGTAGCCTCTGCAAAGGCAACAGCTGCGGCTGCTGCTGCCGCTGCAGCTGCTGCAGCAGCTACAAGAGCCAGGATGACTCCACCTTCCTTCACTCCTATTGGTTCTAAACTTGCACCAAAGCCTCTTGTTAAAAAATCAAGCTCAGGTGGAACAACCTCGGCTCCATCTGCAGCTCCCCAGAAACAAGTCATCCAAATCAAGAAAACAGAGGCTTCAGGGTACATATTGAACCAGGTATTACCCAAGGGTCAGTCACCTGTTCCAACACCAGCTCCCTCAAAGACTAGCTCTCCTCAGCAGCCTCCACTGAAGAAGCTAGCCGTTCTGGCTGCTGCTCCTCATGGACAGACAGAGAACTTACAACAAGTGAACATACAGTCTCTTCCCCAAGTACCTATATTAAGACGGGCTTCACAATCTGAACAGCAGCAGCAACAACAACATCAACAGCAACAGCAGTTTAGACCACTTAAAGTATTTGTAGCCAATCCTCAAGCACTTGGTGCAGGAGATGGCAAGACCCGTATCAAGACAGCTCATGTGGACAGTTCTGGAAAAGTTCAAATTGGTAAGGTAATACATGGCTTACCAAAATCTAGACTTGTACCTGCTTCAATATCCCCTAAGATAGTTGTGGGTGCCCCTGCTACACCAACACAAGTTGGTGCACCACATCCTTTGAAAGTCTCTGGAATTCAAACAGTACAGCAGTCCATTCCTACTGCACAGCCAAATACTACAAACCAACCGCAGCAGGTAACTGTGTCATCTGCCAAACTTCAAGGAGGTCAATTCCAGTTTGTTGCTGCTAACGGACAAAAGTATGTTCTTACATCTTCACTGTTTCCAACTTTTACCACAACCACACAGGGCACGCTTACTCCTGTGCAGACCAGTGTTGCTAATGCAAACGCTGCTGGCTCAGTAGCTGGAGGCAATCAACCTATTACTCTGCAGCTTAGTTCTGGAGCACAGGTAGTCCAAAGCCGCAGCGGTCAAGATGTCAAACCATTTATACAACAGGTATCAGGGTCAATGGTGAAGGGTAAGCCAGTGCCTGTTCAGCAGGCTCTAGCAAAGATTGCTGCATCTGCCCAAGTTGCTGGGGGGCAGAGGATTCAGATACTTCCCTCTGGCAAGTTAATTCCCGGGTTGACCTTGGCCAGTGGTACTCCAACAGCGATATCACCAGGGATGAAGTCACCACAGGCAAAGATCACTACCCTGGGTCAAGTCGGTGCTCTTACAAACTCTCAACAGGGTGGCAGTCCGCAGCAGCAGCAACAGCAAGGTCAGCTACCTCCTAGAACCATTGGTCCATCCACACCAGCATCGGCTCCCACTACATCCATGAACCTTGTCTACCAACCTCCCATCCAGGGTGCTAAGAATGCCATAGTAATGACCAAGCCTCCAGGGAGTGGCAATCAGCAACCAAAGAATACAAGTGGCACTCTGCAGCAACTCATCCCTCATCAGCTCATAGGAGGGAACAACCAGATACTGATCCAGTCAACCATGCCATCGCAGCAAATCAGGACTAAACTTGTTCAGGCACCAATACAGGTACATGTTTTAAATTTAATCTTGTTTCTTTTCATAAATATTGAGTAGCTATGTAATTTATTTTTGAAAAATCATCTTCCTTCTCATTTGCACTTATTTAGTTGACCAGAAAGGCTTTAGAAATTTGAAGACCAGACCTATCCAATAAGGCTTCTTGCATAACGTCTATGAACAAAAATAAGCACTGGCATTGAAAACTTTCAGAATAAAACTCTTTCCTAGGTAATGTAATTTCTCTTTAAAAATCACAAACCTGTTTTATATTTAACTTGTGATGAAGTGATGATGCAGTTTTTATCTCTGAAAAGATTTAATTTTTTTTCTCTCAATGTTTATACATGCATATCTTAGGAAAATTATTGCAGCTTTACAAATAGAATATAAACATGTAATTTTTGTTCTCACAATCTTATCATTCACCTATAAAAAAAATACAGATTTCGAATTCTCCGTCCATTCCACATGGTAACAAACATCTTTCAAAGCAACCAGACAACTCAGCCATGCCACCACCACCCCTATCGGCACCGGCTGGGACACCCAGCACCGTCAGTCAATCAGGCAGCCTTCAGTCTGCTACCATGATGCAGCCCCAGCTGCTGCAGACCTGCGGTGCCCAGGCTACCATTGGACTCATCCAGGTACCCATGGTAAATCTCATTTACCCATACATTATTACAGGGAAGTTACAAGCACTGTACACAGAAATATGTATATGGGACTACATGAATATGTGGCATAAAAATCTGTCCCGAATTTTATGTTGTTACATGCCATATTTAGAATATTAAGGCATATGAAGAGCCATGCTGTTCAGGGAACATTGTTTATCTGATGTTCTTCCACACTTGCATAATACAATGATAACGCACACAAATTATTTCTCACCTCTTCCCGACCTCAACCTTCTCTTTAACCAAGTCTTGGTGAATTCTACATGCATTGTAAAATTGTTAACATGAATTGGATTTAAAATACAGTTTATTTGATGTTTTGTCTGATTCAAGTGGGGCAATCAATATAGTACAGTAATCAGATATACTGAAATCCTAGATGTAATAGGGAACGTACAGGACAAAATAGCTTGTACTTGCCTATATTTAAACATGTACCTACTAAGAAGGTCTTATTAGGTCCATGATATAAAGAAGAAATTTATTATCAATGTCCTGAAAGATAGGTCTTACAAGCCAATTAAACCTGTTGTGGTTCTTCTCTTCCTAGTTTGAAGATAGTCAAGAGGAAATTAGTGCTGTTACATAAAACAGTAGTTATCATTATGATAGCTGTGGTTAACTCATGAAACTTTCTTCATCTTCCTTCAGGGACACTTGCTTTATCAACCACCTGTATACAAAGACCACTCGTCCTCCTATATTAACCTGTACATATGTATGACCACCTGTTTAAACCTAATATTATTTGTAACCTTTCCAGGTCAACATTGGTCACCCTATCCAGCTACAGTCTAGTGCATGTTCAACCAATGTGACCCATAGTCATTCTGGTAGCATCTTTGCCAAGAGTGGAAACACCACCCCGCAGTTGGTGTCAAGCAACGCCATTTCTCCCGGTCAAATCTTCCAGTTCGTCCAGACTTCAGGAAAAGTACCCATGCTCTCGCCAGCGATCAAAGAAGTAAGTTACTTGAACTTTTTATATGGAGTTCTAACCCTGAGAAGAGAGAGAAAATAAACTCTGCATTTTGCTCTCTTTCTATAATTTATTTAACTAACCCTATAGCTCCGTCCATATTTGTGAATTCTGGACAATTGCCAACGTGCATTTCTTTCCTTTGCTATAGTCTCCGGAACTGTTAAAACCCTTGTCATTTTTCAATATTGATATTAATCGCACCTACATCCATTCTTAATGTCCCTGACTAACAAGGTCCAAGTGAAAATCAGGCAAACCGAGTGAAAAGGAAGAGACTGTTGTGGTCAAAGACAAACCAAAACACCATTGTCTAGATTTGATCTTCTTTTCATGTTTGATTCAATAGTGTCTTCCAACTGTAATTTCTTTACCATTGTCTGCATAAGGCCTTAAAAATAAGTGAAAACAGTGACCGTCGCCCGAAAAACTTGAAACAAGGAACGTCGCCCATTTTTTTACACCTAATAGTACATTGATCTCTCCTTTGCTATGAAGTCTGAACTGTTTACATTCTTGTTTGTCTGTCTAGATTGAGGTCAAACATGCCTCTACACCCGTTCCGATTGCTCCTGCTCTCAGGATCCCAGTAAAACCAATCATGCTAAGTGTGAAGGAAGAGCCTGTCAAGGTCAAGAATGAGTCAAAGGAACCATTATCTAGCATCGATGTAGCACTGAAGTAAGTCTCGATCTAATATTAACTCATTTGTGTTTACCTGCAATCTATAGGCCTGTATTCTTCTGTCAAATTCGAAAACATGTACAGTAACGGAGAAGTCACAGTGATAAGGAAATCAAATGTGATACTAATCGTTTAGATACAGAAAAAAATAAAAATAAACATTTACTTAAACTTTGAAATATATTTAAGAAAAACCATAGGAAATACACAAATAAAGAAGATAAAAGTGATTAGTGATTTAGATCATGACAAGGGGATCTTAAAAAGCTCATGTTTGTAATACTCCTTTTTAAGAGAGAAAAAATACAACAGCTTAAATTGTATCATTCTTTTATTAAGAATTTTTTGTTTGTTAAAGCTTAAAATATTTATAAATTCCTAGGGCACATTTGATTATTTTTCTGGTTAAAGTTTATGACTTTCCAACTGTTCAATGCTTTTACAATGTATTGGATCTACTTCGTTATCTGTCTTCGTTGAAACAGAGACCAATGCTGTGGTTTGATATGTGTTATTATATGACTGCATTTCTTTTTCCAAACAATTTCATGACACATAGAAAGTATTATATCTGAATTAAAAAAATTATCAGGTACCGTTAAAATTGTTCTATTATTTGATATTCTGCGCACAGGTATGGAACGTTTCCTCAGGCCCCCATCCCAATGAATAATAAACGCAAGGCTTCTGAGATGTTGGAGGAATCAGAATCAGAGGACAATATTCACAAAGCACTCAAAGTGGAAGGTAAGACTCGTAGCTTTGTTGGTAGAAATCTTTTAACGTTTGATAAAATTCATTGGCAAGTATATCTGGCAGTTTGACCAATATGTTTAAAGCGACTCAGTAACATTGCCTCAGATTCTGAAACAAAATCCTGGATTTAGCTCATGCTGCAATCATAATTATAAACCTTTAGGTCAGTCGGTCAGGAATCTCATGATTTTTACAAGCTGATCGCCTCTCTGATTATCAAGATTGGAAATCGAAATTTTATTTTTCGTTTTCCTAACTGTTTTTATAACACTACAGTCTATTGCAAAAAATGAGTATGGCAAAACCGGTCACTCAAAGATTTTACTTTTTTGAGGCACTTCATGATCATTTTGAAGCGCAATTTTTGTAGGGCTTCAATATTACACCATATCACAGACACTGATAACATGTAGGGCCATGCATCTCAGATTTAACATTGTTTAATGATGCCTTAAAGAGTTTGTAGTCATACTGTCTACATTATGAGATAAAGGGAAAAAATGCTCTTTAGGGAGCCACTTTGTCACTTTGGGATTGGTTATTCTAAAAAAATGCATTGTGTAGAGCTTTTTATTGCTAACTTTGTGACTACTTGGGGTCATTTGTGTTGTGAGCTAACAATGAACTGGTTTGTATGAACAAGACTGTGAAACCGGATTTTGCTACTGTCTATCATAAACTCTGAGAATAAGCGACTGAGTACAGTTGTATCTGCATGGTCAAGGCCTTGATAGTTTTAAAAAAATGAAATTTAATGTTCAATATTTCAATGCTGATTTATTTCAATCATATTCAAACAATATTGATCAGATTATGAAACACAAATACCTTTTCTGGCACAGCTTCTTAGGTGATGATTCTGTATTTTGTGATAGTGTCTGCCTAAATCTCATTCATAGAAGAAGTTTTTACTGACCTTTTTAGCACTTATCTGATGATAATACATGTAGTATTAATTTGCATGTGCTTTGAATATTAAACGCAATGCAAGTCGTAGCCAATGGTCTATATATTTATTATTATATTGACAAGGATTAATTTGTAAATTGTTTGTTTTGATTTGTTAGTTAACAAGCCAGAAGAAGAGAATGTAGAATTCTCTTGGGAAGAGTATCTTGACATCACCGGAGCTACAACTGCCCCTTTCCCATGCTTCCCTCATGTAAGTCATTTGTCTCTTTTGCTAAAGTATAAAAATAATCATAATAATAGTGGGTAGTATAGCACTCATGTCTGGCAGACTTTACACTATTGGTGCTCCACAGTTATTACCCCAGTTACAGCATGGCTGCCATTATGGCGCTCTGGCTTTCAATGCAATTCTTCCTACCTGATACCCATTTACGTCACCTGGAGGGAAAGTGTCCAATGTAGATTAATGTCTTGGCTTAGAAGATAAATACTAAGGCAGGACTCGAACCGCAAATCTTGTGATCCACAGTCCGGTGAGGTTCCCTTTAGACCACGACATCTGTTCCTCTCTTCATCCATTTGCTAAGCTATGGGCTGTATCATATACATGTGTATATATATATATATATATACATGTGTATATATTAGGCTTGAGTCGGTACGGTCGATTACACCGGGACCCGACCGTTGCCGTCGGGTCCCGGTTTCGTTTTTTGAGAATCGACGCTCCGAAAAAAATAATGAAATATGTAAGAAATTGCAGTTTTGCACACCACTAAAATCATTCCACCTTGAAACTTAAGTATTTAATTGTTACCAATCATATTCTAGCTCATCCTGAATCAATCCGAACTGCTGATATAAATATGGGTTGCAAATTAAAGCAGTTCGCCCCATGGGGTTGTTGTTGCCAGCTGCTAGCTAGCTACTGTACTGGCCGGGTCTCTCGGCAGGATTAATAAATCAGGTTGAAAGAAACATTAATGTTTGAATAATAAAACGGCTTTCTAAAAAGTACTTCTTTACAACATACCGATCGAATAATTTTTAAAAGACAAAATGGATATTATTTCTTTGATTTTGAACACCGCCTGCTTCTTTTAAAAGCTGAAAATTACTTGGTAATCACAAGAAGTTTTGATACGGATAGCTGTTGCAAGGCAAGTTCAGACTAGTCTCGGAAAAATGCGCAGTGCTCCTCGTAGTTAGCTGTAATCCGTGCCAGAACGAACCCAAACAAAGACGTGATCGTAACGAGAAAAAATCATTAAAAACTACGAGAGCACAATTGGAAAGACAACTACTCAAAATTATCGTAAGCAGATACATAACTTGGAGGAATAATACAATAGTTGTCCAAGAAAAGCCACAGAAATAGTGATATTTAAGGAGTTATAGGTACAATCATTATCGGAATGGGCCTGCTGATATGTCCGAATTACACGTTATTTGGTTTCTAGCCTCGTGTTCTAACACGAGGCTAGAAACCAAATAACGCCCTCTACGGTAAAAAGCAGTATAACAAAGGATTCGAGTATTTGCAGCAAGCCCCTTGCGATAAAATGTACCCAGTTACTCCTCGATTATCACAATTTCTTTGGCATTTCTTGGGCGATTATTGAATTCTTTGTCCAAGTTATTTATCTGATTATCGTAATTTTGAGCAGTAGTTGTCTTTCCAATTGTGCTCTCGTAGTTTTTAATGATTTTTTTCTCGTTACGATCACGTCTTTGTTTGGGTTCGTTCTGGCACGCATTACAGCTAACAATTAGGAGCACTGCGCATTTTTCCGAGACTAGTCTGAACTTGCCTTGCAACAGCTATCCGTATCGAAACTTCTTGTGATTACCAAGTAATTTTCAGCTTTTAAAAGAAGCATGCGGTGTTCAAAATCAAAGAAAAAATATCTATTTTGTTTTTAAAAATTATTCGATCGGTATGTTGTAAAGGAGTACTTTTTAGAAAGCCGTTTTATTATTCAAACATAATGTTTTTTGACCCGATTTATTCAACCTGCATGAATCAAAATGGCGGCTCGATCGTTGTCTTTCTATTTTTGCTCCAGTTTTTTTACTTTTAGAGGCACGATAATGGCACTAAACATCGCCAATCATGGATAAAAAATAATGTCAAATGGAAGAATATACCGATCTGTGCCGAGGTATGCATGTGTTGATTTATTTGACTGATAAAAAAGGTCACTTTTAAGGGACATACTGATGATATGCGCTTTTTATAGAGGCAAGTGACAAATCCTGCGAGCTGATTTCGGGACACCGGGTCCCGATCGGTGCAAGGCCGTCGGGACCCGGTTTATGAAAATCCCGACATGACTCAGGCCTAGTATATATGTTTATTATGTTAGCATTCATGATAGTAGTGATTGAACCAATACACCCGTTATGTATATGACCTGTGAGGTCTGTTTCTATTACATATACCTGCTGAAGGCAGATCGTACTTTGAAAATAACCTTGCAACACTGAAATTTGCTCTGCCAAATTTGGGGCAAAGAAACAGATCATTTATTTTTAACAAAAGGAAAGCCTATATATGATATTCCTTTCTATCTAAAAAACCTTTATCTTTAAGAGGTTCAGTTTACCATGCTGATATGTAATCATAGAGGCTCACATGTTATTAAGCTGCAGTCCCTCTGCAATCACCCAAGACCTTTCAAAGCACCTCTCTATGACTGAATACACGTCTCAGTTGCAGAATGGAGGTTGTCTAACTGTAGGTTTTCACAAGGGTGATCTATCATTTGGTCTATCGACGTTTGCTTTGGGCTTTAATTGTCAAAGATAAAAGTTTTATGGTTTTGATTGCATTATACTAAGTTAAGTCTAGGGTTATGGTTTGGTAAAGAGTTGGATTCAGGACTGACGTTAGGAAATCAGCTAGTGTAGGAGTTGAGAGTGGAGAAAGTCTTGCCGAAGCATGTGCCATACAACCATCTAAAGCCCCAGTGGGACCAGGGCTTTGAGGTCAAATGCCAAGCATCCACAATACTTCATTCTAAAAAATGTCATCCCATGATTTCTTGTTTCGTAGGTTGAATCCAGTCTGACATGCTATGTCAAGTTTGGTATGAAGGTGGAGGTGCCCAACCCCATCATGACCTACCCCATCCACGTCAAGAGTTACTGGGTAGCGACCATCGTGGCCCTCTCTGGCTCCCTCATGCTGCTGAGGTATGATGGATGGGAGGAAGGGGACCGATCGGGAGACTTCTGGTGGGACCTGGTCTCCATGGAGGTCCATCCCATCGGATGGTGTGCCAGGAATGGCTACGTCCTAACGCCGCCAAACTGTGAGTACACATGTTGTTGCTCCTTTAAAAAAATATTTAATGTTAACATTAAAGGCAATAAACATTAGGAAGCGCGATAGCTCAGTTAGTAGAGCAGTGGTCTCGTAGTCTGGTGACCCGGGTTGGAAACCAAGTCGATGCGCTAGTTCCCTTTGGTAAGGCATTAATCCTCATTACCAGGTCCTTCGGAGAGGACCTAAAGCCATCGGCCGTCTGGTTGCTTACTTACAAGCATTCATGCTTTCTTAGCAATCAGATAAAATAACCACCATCACCATCACCATCACATTAAAGATAATAAACCTTTATGGTGGTGAAAAGGAAATTGCAATGAAACTTGCTTGATGTAGTCTCATAATGTTCTACCTGTATCAAAAGATACATGTTACATGTGAGATATTTTCATGTTCTGACCATGACTTCCAATAAACATGGATATAGGGCCCTAAGTGAGGATCCTTCTTTTCTGACGTCTCACTGTTAAGCAAACTTGGAGGTACGTAACAATCACACAGTTGGAAGTTATGTGCAAAGTTATTCATGTAGATATTTTTATTTTTTACTCTTCATTCATTTTAATTTCAACATGCATAGTACAAAAATATGCTGTTCTGCAATTTTGTTGACCAGCTTATATAACCTATCTTGTCCTTTGATTTCCATAGCTCTTATCCATAAACCCATCAACTGGCAGGAATTCCTGATCCAGACACTGACAGGCACAAAGACCATTCCAGAGCAGATTCTAAAGGAGGTAAGAATAAAGCATGATAATGAGCAAGGGTAAACCATCCCGAGATATCTCTATCTAAAGAGAGACTTGATGCTTTGATTTGGGCCTTAGTGTATGTATGTAACCAATAAATATATCATGTACCTTAATTGAACGTTCATTGATCTTTTAAAATATAGCCTGGAAGGCACATATATATCACCAGGGCCCATTGCGTAAAACTAACCATTGATGGTAACTTTGCCATCAATGGCAACTACTATGGTAAGAGGGCTCAACAGCCAATTAAAATTAAGGTTTCCATTGTAGTTACCATCAGTGTGCAATGGGCCCCTGATTTTCTATCTATCAAAGCATTTCATTTTTAATTTCCTTTTTAGTTCTTAGATGAAATTGAATCGAAGCAAAACTAATCACAACAGTGATTGGATGTTGTTTTTCTTTGCCCATGTCTTACCAGCCTTTTGTCAAAGGTGTCCCCTGGAAGATGCCATGTGATTGTTTTAAGTGTAAAATTAGAAGATGAGTTGAGATACAGCAAACCAAGATCCAGCTCCTATTAAATTTCCCCAGAAACTGGTCACAAATATTTTAGTTTTGTAGATGTATTATTTTGCAATAAATACTGATTCAGCAAACATGTACAACTCGTGAAGTTGTGTCGTCTGTAGTGCACAATTGAACACTACATTACACTTTATCTTTGATAGAACACTACATTACACTTTATCTTTGATTGAACATTACATAACACTCTATCTTTGATTGAACCTAGGCTCCCAGTAGCCTCTACCCGGTCATGAGACTCAAGAAAGACATCCAGGTGGACGTCATAGATGACAAGTGCCCTCTACAGGCCTGGGTGTGCACCATCATTGATAACTGCGGAGGTCGTCTGAAGGTGCGCAGCTTGGGTTATCCTGATGGTGATCATGACTTCTGGCTCTTCTACCAGTCATGGAGGGTGCACCCCCTCGGCTGGGCCAAGGAGAGGAAGGTGGCTATCGGACCCCCAAAACGTAAGTCTGCATGCCTCCATTCTGGGGGGCTCTTTGGGAGGGAGAGCTGAATTGTTCCTTGGTGCCATGTATTTATTTTTTTGCGTTTTAGATTTTTTTTGGACAAATTTCTGAATGTAGAAATATTTCTAGAATGCTTTATTTGTCCTTAAAGGACATCTGAGAGAAATGCTTATATGTAAATTAACGATTTTGAATAATAAATGAAAATGTATGGTACATAAAAGGGCCGTAAAGAAAAAAAGTGAAAAAGGAAGAGAACAAAAAAGAAGGGTGTGGAGAATTGGTCCCAGCTTTTTGTGTCATATTTGTGCAGCTAACTACCGTAAATCTCCGTGTATAAGGCGCACCTGTGTATAAGGCGCACCCCTATTTTGAAGACCAAAAAAAAAAAAAAAAAAAAAAAAATCGGGGAAAAAAAAATTCTGGAAATAAAAATCGGGGAAAAAAAATTCTGCCAAAAAATATTCTGTCATCTTTAGTTAAAAAAAAAACATTATTACTAGGTCTAACTTAGTTCACAAGCACTTCAACTGTGCCTCGTAATAAAATGAAAGTATTTTGAACACTGAAATGAGAGCCGTTCTGATCTGGTTAACAAAAAGCCAAAAAACCACACAAAAGCTTTTTGGGCTGTTTTGGCTTTTTTGTTAACCAGATCAGATCGGCTCATTTCAGTGTTAAAAAATACTTTCATTTTATTACGAGGCACAGTTGAAGTGTTTATGAACTAAGTTAGACCTAGTAACAATGTTGTTTTTAAAACTAAAGATAACAGAAAAAAATTCCTCGCGAGTCCAAACAGAAATTTGGACAGGCTTGTTTTTGTGAGTTGCTTGAGTGAGTGTGCTGCATGATACAGGTGAGTGAGCTGAAGACATGGGAGAGCTTCGGCCGGCAAAGTGCTTTGTGAAGGAGCATAATTTATCGTGACTGAAAAAAAAAGAAGAAAAAAAAAAATTTACCGACGGAAAAAAAGTGCGCCGTATACACGGAGATTTACGGTACGTTTTACTTCCCATGATTTACCTTTTGACTGCACTGACTTTACCATAGATTTTTTCATGAACCTGACTATTGTGTAATTACACATTTGACAAAGATTTCTTATGTTCTACTGTCTTTCAATGATATTTGTTTCTTGTTTCAGCCGTGAAAGATTACAATCCCCATTGCACAGCTGCACATTACCAGGCCATGTACAAGCATGCTCTCAACAAGGCGGGAAACTCCCTCAACCTACCTGCTGAACTCTTCAAGGTATATCCTACTCATAGATTTATTTGTCTAGTTTTCTACAAATACTGATGGTTCACAGACTCATACATGTACCCAAGGGTGTCAAAAAGTGGGGAGGGGATATTGTTTCTTTTGCCCCTCCTCCTCCCCCCCCCCCCCCCCCACATTTTTTTTTTTTTTTTTTTTTTTAGGGGGGGGGGGAGGAGATTTTTAGTCTACAGTGCATTAAAATGCCTATTGATAACACCCCAATTGAAGAACTCCTTGTTGTGGAAATGGGGGGGGGGGGGCAGCCCGTCTCCTAACCACCCCTACTCGGTCCACACTCTTGCACAGTGTCCCACCCTCTTGAGAACCTTATGACCTTGCTTGTACTTCAATATTCTAATAAATACATGTACCACCTATGTGGTTGAAGCAGTTGCTTCAAAAGAAAAAATTCTATGTTGGAGAATAGGCTAACTGGTGTAGAGTTAGTCATGTGTTCCAGAGTTGACTGGGTAGACAGTGTAGAAGATAGTATAGGACAGGGAAGATGACTAATAACTTGCTAACAAAGAAGATGTGAGGAGTTCTGTGAAGAATGGTGTTCCTCAGTGGAGATGCAGTAGATATCGGAAGGAGACTAATAAAGGCTACCCCCATATGACATTTCTATAAATGTCCTAAATTGTCCTAAATGAAATTAAATGTTATATATTATATACATTACCTTTTTCTAAGGAGCATAACAAAATCACCATCCACAAGTTCTTGGCTGGAATGCGATTGGAGGCCGTCAATCCTAAGGCTCCCTCCCAGATCTGCCCGGCCACCGTCACCGAGGTCTTCAACATCTACTTCTTCCGGGTCACCCTTGATGACCTTAGACCTGAGGGCGAGCGGGAGGAGATCAGGATCACGTGCCATGGCATGTCTGGAGGGATCTTCCCCGTCGGCTGGGCTCAACTGACCGGCGTCACTGTGACCCCACCCAGAGGTGACTTTACTGCTCTAATCTTATAAAAGAGAGTGTGACAGTGTTGTGCAGCCTCTGTGGCTCTGTGTGTGTTTGAGTGTGTGAGAGAGAGAAAGAGAGAGAGAGAGAGAGAGAGAGGTAGAGGGGGTGGGGTGGGGTGGGACCAGTGCTAAATTGAAAATTATTTATTTTGATATGAACGGGAAAAAAACACAACAACAACAAACGGTAAGACTTTGTCTTTGTAAATGCACCTGTTTTTGAGAGTGGTATAATGAAGGGCTTAACATTTACTAGGAAGAGAATTTTTGGAAATTGCAAATAACTGCCAAATATACATATTACCGGTAAAGTAAATTTTGCTCCATAGTAATAAAATTATAAAGTCATAAATGGCGCTCTCACATACAAACGGTAACAAAAACTGTTACTTGTACAAAAGGTGTAGGCCATCATTTCTATGGTTGCCTATAAACTCTACACTTGCAATTTGTTATGAAATTGTTTTTTGAAAAGGGAATTTTTTTTTTCTAACTCGGCCCTACCCACATGTGTATACATACCTGCCAACCCTTCCGAATAATCCGGAATATTAAGATTTTCTGGATTTTTAGGACGTTTTTTTTTAGCTTGTTTTATCATGTGCTCTGATTTGAGAATTCACGTATTGCATGCGTTGAATGGCTGCGTGATCGAGCAGCGAATTTGTTATTGCTCTTTGGTACAGATTTACTGCGTATTGCCAGTTACACTGCCGCTGCAACTGCGATTTATTATTTTTTGAGGCATGCCGTGCTAAAAATTCCTAATTCTTATTTTCAAATGTTGCCGATATTAGTTACAAGGAAGGAGATCATGCACACATATGATGTTTGGCTGACAAATCTATAAATCTTCTGTTTGAAAGATATTTTAATAGTCCAATGAATGACTAAAACCCATTTCTTCATCCCACTGACCACAGGCTATGTGAATCTACAGCAAGGGAACCACTTCGATTGGAATATATACCTCAGACATGTGAAGGGAAAGCCTGCGAGTAGGAGTATATTCAAGCTGGTGAGTCTAGTGATTATATAGTCTTGTTACATAGCATAATGATATCAAGATAAATGGAAATCAAGTATTTAATAGGGTGTACAATTTAAATCTTCTTTTTCTTGGACAGAGTTATTTAAAGAATTAAAATTGATATATAGAAAATGCCATGCAAAGATATTAAGAATATATGGTGGATTCAAAAAGTTTCAAAGCAATGCACACAGGATTGGCCCCATTTGAAATTCCAATGAGTGAAATTGTTTCATTTGTTTTTAATGTAGTTGTTAGCGAGTCTGAGTCTGTATCCAACAAGGGAAACAGTAACCACAACTCATAAATGGTAAGCTTTCTTACTAGCCCCATACACAATCCTGCTACTTGAGTTTTCTGTTTCTGTTCATCCAGACATCTGATCATGACTTCCAGCACGGCATGAAGCTAGAGGCTGTCAACCCCTTCAACGCCAACCAGATCTGCCCCGCCACGGTCACCAAGATCGCTGGCCGCCACATGTGGTTACACTTTGATGGTAGCAAACTTCCCAACCATATTGTTGACATCGAGTCAACAGAGATCTTCCCTGTTGGGTGGTGCGAGAGCAATGGGTACACTTTGAGAACACCCAAGAAACTCTTGGGTGAGTTTTTAAAGAGTTTGCTTTAGTTCTTTGTTTGCCGGGTTCTTAACCCCTGGGCTCAATGACACAAAAACAAGTGAGCGATTGCTTGCTATTTTGGTGTGAATTTTTGTGTGCAACCATTTGATTGACCATATGATGAATTGCTATTTTTGGCCCCAGGACTGCCTAAAATTGTGGCCATGTTCTACCATAACATTTTCTATTAGTCTTTTAAGTTTTAACCAATTTTCGGGATGGAAAGCAGTTTAAATGCGAATAATTCGAAAAGCAGTTTTTCAAGTCGCTCGCGCGCTAACGCCCTTCTGCCAGCCGGCCGACGATTTCATCTTTTTTCTTTTCTTTTTTTGTTGCTGATAGCTGTAAGATACTTATTAAAGTGTAAATACATGTATATTATTTTACAAATTTATCGAAATAGTGAGTGCTCATGAAGTTAGTTTTAAATCTTAATTTCATCTCTGCATATAAACTTAAATATCTTAATTGAATTTTATAGGAACTAAGAAAATGTGAGAAGTAGGATGAGGAAAGAGCAAGAATGTTTAAAACCTATCAATACTATTAAAATCTAATTATTTCTACCAATTTCTTTCTTTTTCTCCATACAGCAAGGAAAACAAAGAGAGTCGCCATTGTTTGGCCTGAAAAGCAGAGGTAAGAACTTCCAGTTATTTTATTTGGAAGCTTCATGTTAAATGAATATATCACAGCAATGCTAACCATAACATGCATATGTTAGTTCATTATTATCTGAATTACTATTTTAAAATGTAATGTGATTTTTAGCAAGTTTTTGCAATGTTAATGCATTTTATTTTCTTCTCCAGAAACCATTACTGTGCTGTAAACCAACCACAGTGGTTTAAAGATAATATCTCACCAAAATAACCACTTCATTACCAGAACTCAGATCACCTTTACTATTTTCTTTTCTCTACTGTTTGTCTTGGATATTTCATTTCTTACTATATTTTGCTTGGGAAATTGATGTTTTGCCATTGTTCTTGGTCGTTTGTTTATGTATATTGTATCATTTTACTGTATCATTTCTGTTCCCCATGACAGACCAGCTGCATCATAACGATACCACTGAATATGGGCTATCCTGCTGTTTATTTTATCTTTGAATTTGTTATTTGTTATTGTTTTACTGAATGCACGTTTTCTTTTCATACGAAAAAAAATAAACATAAAACCTTTGCCGTTTGTATTTGAAGCAGGTTTGCCCCGATGAGCCCTGGACGGGATCTCTACCATAGAGTACAGGAAGTGAGAGAGGCAGCTAAGGAGGAAGAGGGAGCAGAAGAAGGTAGGATCAGGGTTCAAGGTTCACCCCTCCGGGTTAATCTGCTGATGTTGTTTGGATGATAATGATGTAGATGGGTGTTTATTGTGGTGATGAAGATGATAATGGTAGTGGTGGTGGTGTTGGTGGTGGCAGTGATGGTAGCGGTGGTGTTGGCGATGGTGGTAGCGGTAGTGCTGATGATTTAGATGATGTTGTTTGGATGTTAATGATGTAGATGGTGTTTATTGGGGTACTGATGATGATGATGGTAGTTGTGGTGGTGGTGGTGGTGGTGGCAGTGGTGCCGATGATAAATTTGATATAGATTGGTTTTATGGTTTTATGAATACTAAACCTGACAGTCCTTATGCTGAATTACATTCACTTTACAAGATATGAACAACTCAACTTGCATACCAATGCTGTAACAATCATCATACAATGAGAAAACATTAACAAATAAAATAAAATTATACATTTTCTTGAATGTAAGATGATGGTGGAGATGACTTAATGAAATAACAATGTAGATGATGAGAAGGATGTATCTTCGACAACCATAATTTAGTATAGTTAAATATTCACACTGATAATGACATTGATGATGACAGCAATTCTTTGAATGATGATAAATAAAAGAGAAAAACATTCTAAAAGGGAAATCATTCCTAAAACATATCTCTCTTTAGACCACTTGTTTCTCACACGATCCTTTCCTCTCCTTTCTCACATACCAGATTGGATCGATAAGGCTACTATAACCAAAAGGCTAAATAAAAGACAAAAACACTCACAAAAAAGAAATCATTTCTAAAACATTTCTCTCTTTAGACCACTTGTTTCTCACACGATCCTTTCCTCCCTTTCTCACATACCAGATTGGATCAATAAGGCTACTATAACCAAAAGGCTAAATAAAAGACAAAAACACTCACAAAAAAGAAATCATTTCTAAAACATTTCTCTCTTTAGACCACTTGTTTCTCACACGATCCTTTCCTCCCTTTCTCACATACCAGATTGGATCAATAAGGCTACTATAACCAAAAGGCTAAATAAAAGACAAAAACACTCACAAAAAAGAAATCATTTCTAAAACATTTCTCTCTTTAGACCACTTGTTTCTCACACGATCCTTTTCTCCCTTTCTCACATACCAGATTGGATCGATAAGGCTACTATAACCAAAAGGCTAAATAAAAGACAAAAACACTCACAAAAAAGAAATCATTTCTAAAACATTTCTCTCTTTAGACCACTTGTTTCTCACACGATCCTTTCCTCTCCTTTCTCACATACCAGATTGGATCGATAAGGCTACTATAACCAAAAGGCTAAATAAAAGACAAAAACACTCACAAAAAAGAAATCATTTCTAAAACATTTCTCTCTTTAGACCACTTGTTTCTCACACGATCCTTTCCTCCCTTTCTCACATACCAGATTGGATCGATAAGGCTACTATAACCAAAAGGCTAAATAAAAGACAAAAACACTCACAAAAAAGAAATCATTTCTAAAACATTTCTCTCTTTAGACCACTTGTTTCTCACACGATCCTTTCCTCCCTTTCTCACATACCAGATTGGATCGATTAGGCTACTATAACCAAAAGGCTAAATAAAAGACAAAAACACTCACAAAAAAGAAATCATTTCTAAAACATTTCTCTCTTTAGACCACTTGTTTCTCACACGATCCTTTCCTCCCTTTCTCACCTACCAGATTGGATCGACAAGGTCTACTACAATCACAAGTGCTTCTCTGGTCCTTACCTGAACAAGGGTCGCATTGCGGAGCTGCCCAAGTCAGTGGGTCCAGGCATGGTACCCCTGGTGCTGAGGGAGGTGCTCCACATGCTGATCAACGCTGCCTACAAGCCTCCCAGGGTGCTCCGGGAGCTCCAGGTGGAGAATGAGGAGACGGCGGGCATGAACGGCTCCCTCCACGTCATGAAGGCTAAGTAAGTCACCTGGAGGGTGTTTCACAAAGCTTTTTTCCAATGATAAATGACAAATATCAGTGACAAATCTGCTGATAACCAATCAGAAGCAAGGATCCCAGTAGCTTATAACAAAGACTGTCATTTGTCATTGATGACAAGTTTGGTGAAACGGGTCCCTGCGCTTCATTCTCAACCACTTGGATGGGTCTTGTAGGGGAATGTATGAGGCCATTTTGTGCTAAAGTAAAGTTTTATGTTTTTTATAAATGTAATGCTTCCTGGGAGAAATTTCAATTATTTAAACATATTTGTGGCTTACACCCAGTAAATAAGATCGATTGATCGATCTGTATTGAGTTTTATGTTGAAAAAAGTATGAATTGCATGTTTTAAAATAGTACCAAAATCAACACATTGTAAGAAGTGGGTCCTGCAGGCCCTTCAACCCTATGCAAGAGAATGTTAGTCTACTGGAGTTCTCATACAAAAAATAACAGAAAGGTACTTTTAACATATTGTTGAACCATTCCTTACCAAGTAACATTTATAATTCATAATTTGTATCAGAAATTATGAAATGGTTTGATTTATTACTGCTAAACTAATTACTGGATCAAAAATGTAAACATTTGTGTCTTTTGGAGCTAGTGATTTTCTTGAACATTTGCAATTTCAAACTAGTTTGTTGGTCCCAATTAATAACCTCTTGATAAAGAAGGTTGCCATGACTTCACTTGCCTCAGATTATCTTCTCCTAATGTGATTACTTTGGTTGTTTGGAAACCACAGGTACAAGGGCAAGAGCTACCGTGCCATGATTGAGCTGTGCAAGACGGCCAGTGAGGTACCAAGCTTCCTGAGAAACACCTGTCTCAACTTAGAATGCTGTCCTAACCTGGTCTCGCTTCATCAAGTGGAAGATTCCTGCCCAGAACAGTGTTTTAATCTCAACAAGAGTAAATACAGTAAGTTGAAATCATTAATATGTTTTGAGATTCTGTTAACTGTGTTTACCAGATAGGCCCAGTGACTGTCGCTAGGGTAATGAACCATCTTATCTCAAAATATTTAATGTAGAGGTGACACAAAATTCTGCCTTAATGTTAGAAGTAATAGTTGCAGCCATTTTGTGTACAAACTTTAAGTTATACAGGGCTCCACACGGTGTTTTATCATCACAGTGGTCCACATTCAAATGTTTAGGGTCTATATACATACATACACACCATGTTTACATTTTCCCAATTTTGGGGCACCCTAACCCTGTTAGTGTCAAACCCTTTTTATATTGGCTTTGAAAATTTTGCTTTATTATATGCTACATAATACCTAAAAACTCATTACAGCTATTGATAAAAATATTCAATTAGAATATGGTCATAGTATTAAGTTAAATTGTATTAAAGATGAATTTAGTTTATAAACTTTGCCACTGACAAAATACTGATCTTCCTTGATCTTATTTTTTTTTTTGTAGTACAAGCATATGGCAGGAAACACAAGCCAGCTCGTCTTGGCAGACCACCTGTTCCCAAGGCCCAATCCAAGTCAGGCGATAAGAAGGGGAACGGGCGTCGACGCAAGAAGAGGCGCCAGCTCTTCATCCACCGGAAGAAACACAACAACCTCAAGCCAGACTCGCCCGATAAGACACAGACTGAAGGAGGGGTGCAGGGAGGAGGAGGAGGAGGGGATGCAGCCATAGCATTGAGCAGCACTGAGTCAGAGGCAAGGAGACGGGAGCTACTACACTCAGCAAAGAAGCCACTAGTTAGCAGAGCCAAAGCATTGCTCGACTCTGCAAAGCGAACAAAGGTATGTAATTTATTTATAATAACAAATATTTTAACAAAAAATAATAATAATAATAAAACGGTGCTTTTCATTGATGGAAGTATACAAGTTCACATGGAAAGCATAGCTAAGATATTTTGTGGTTGCGTGGGAAACAAAGAAAGGAATCTCAGGTTTTGTAGCAAGAATTTTGGTTGCTTATGGCAGAAAGTGACAACCACAAATGTCAAAGAGTTGATATATATTCACAACTTAGGCAAGTCTGTTAATTCCTTCAAAAAAAAGTTGAAGCAGTTTCTTTATTTCAAATATGTATAGTTATTTATCTTTTGTATAATTATATTTATGTTATATGTTTTCATGCCTCCGTTACGAAGTAGCCGGAGGCATTATGTTTTCGGGTTGTCCGTCCGTTCGTACGTCCGTCCGTACGTCCCGTTCTCGTGATCGCGTTATCTGAAGAACCGATTGATGGATTCCTTCCAAACTTTAGTCATGTATGTATCTTGCAGAGCCGATGAACTGATTAGATTTTGGGGTCACGAGGTCAAAGGTCAAAGGTCACAGGGCTCATTATGTATGCAAAAACAGCTCGTGATCGCGTTATCTGAAGAACCGATTGATGGATTCCTGCCAAACTTTAGTCATGTTTGTATCTTGCAGAGCTGATGAACTGATTAGATTTTGGGGTCACGAGGTCAAAGGTCACAGGGCTCATTATGTATGCAAAAACAGCTCGTGATCGCGTTATCTGAAGAACCGATTGATGGATTCCTGCCAAACTTTAGTCATGTATGTATCTTGCAGAGCCGATGAACTGATTAGATTTTGGGGTCACAAGGTCAAAGGTCGCAGGGCTCATTATGTATGCAAAAACAGCTTGTGATCGCGTTATCTCAAGAACCGATTGATGGATTCCTGCCAAACTTAGGTCATGTATGTTACTTGCAGAGCCGATGAACTGATTAGATTTTGGGGTCATGAGGTCAAGGACAAAGGTCATGCTGCTTATTATGTATGCAAAAATAGCTTGTGATCGCATTATCATTAGAACAGATTGATGGATTCCTGCCAAACTTAGATCATGTATGTATCTTGCAGAACCAATGAATTGAGTAGATTCTTGGGTCATGAGGTCAAAGGTCAAATGTCATGGGCTCATTATGTATGCAAAATAAGCTTGTGAACGCATTCTCATTAGAACTGACAGATGGATTACTATTTAACTCAGGACATCTTGCAGAGCCAATGAACTGAGTAGATTTTAGGGTCATGAGGTCAAAGATCAAAGGGTCATATATGTATATGAGAAATTGCTTGTAATCACAATATTCTGAGAACCTGTCAATGGATTACAATTAAACTTGAATTCGAAAAATTTCTTCTGTTTTGGTTTGTAAAATTGCTCTATGACGGAGGCATCATTTTCGACTGCGCGCAGTCGAATTCCATCTAGTTTTTTTTTTTTTTTTTTTTTTTTTAAATCTTTGCTTTACATTATACTATGAATGCTTTGGGAACTACGCTTGTACAAGGCCTCAGGGCTTTATTTATGTAGTTCCCCATTTCATTTTCTAAATTTGTTTATGAATTATTTTGTATCTTTTGTATCAATGTAATTTTTAATCGAGAATGAAATAAATGTGAATTGAATTGAATTGAACTATGTACAAAAGAGATAAGAGATCGATTGATTCAAGGACTTGCGATTGATTTGGATCAATCGCAACTCTTTGTAAGACAGGGTCATGATACCATGTTCTTTCCCATTTGTTGATGCAGCTCCAACACAGTACTCCCAAGCTGATCCTCCCCCATCGGGAGAGAGGAACTAAAATGAAGAACTTTGCTGCCAGACTCACATCCTCCAGAGCTCAGAGGAAGGAGGAAGAGAGGGAGAGGATGGAGCAACAAGAGAAACAACTCATGCAGCAACACCAAAAGAAGTTGCAACAACAGCAGAAGCAACAACAGCAACCGCAGCAGCAGCAGCAATCAGAGGACCACAAACACAAACATGCCAAAGACAAGAAACAAGTAAGTTGGCCCATCGACTTTAATTTTCAGTAAGTATATACTGTCTAATTGAGGGTCAACGTGTGTACGACCATGTGAAATTCAAGGAACAGAACTTATCCCCTAATTCTTTAAACAGGTTCATCTTTAAGGTTACATGGAAAGTTGTTGATGCCAAATTATAGCACTATGATTTTATTATTAAATGAGTCATTATGTATCAAAATAATATGATCACCTGCTTCCATGGACAAAAGTACCTTTAGATAGTTTTGGAATTGAAAATCGGTTAGTTAGATTTATTTTTTTGGAGCCCTTTTTTTTTCTTCTCCATAGATGTATAGTTGTTGGTGTTCTGCCGGTAATGGGATTGAAACCCAATCGTCATAAAACACAAAATTCAGTTTCCTGTATCTGCATTTGGGAATGAGTTCCTAAAAAGCGTTTTCTTCCGTATACAACAATATTGATAAAACTCTACAGTTGTTGGCTACAAAGTGGATACGGTACTTATAATAGGCAATGTAATTCTACTCCATTATAGTGTGGGTATTTATTGGAATATTTTTTTTTTTGATGAGTGATGTTATTATTTTATTTTCTGCAGACACCCAGTCCAGTGAAGAGTGAGAGTAGCTTGAAGCTAGAGAGCAACCCTCTCCATTGGAGCGTGGACAGAGTTGTCAAGTTCATCAAGAAGACAGACTGTGCTAATCTTGCCAAAGTATTCAAAGACCAGGTAAGAAAGAGGTCACACAACACATACTTCAGTGACAATAGCTGTGCAGGAACTTATGCATACCTGCCAACCACCCCGATTTAGGCGGAGTTCCTCCGCATTTTTCATACCAACTCCGAAATTCCGATTGCATGCCTCAAAACTCAGATTTTTTTTAATTTTAAAATATTTTTAAAACAAACGACTGTTGCATAAGACTAAAGCATAACACAGCACTGATAACCAGATCACGCCGACATCCGCGCTCGCGCTCATAGAAGATATACACAGCGCAGCCCGAACGTGATCGTTAGTTCCGCAGTCATTATCCATGTACTGCATGTACTAGTACATGGAAGCACGTGCGCAACTATATCGATAAAGTGTGTGCGGACGTTTTACTAATACATGCAGCGTTGTTGCATAGACTGCATGCGTATAGCCCAAGTGTATTTATACCACATGTGCAGTTGATTACACCGTGCATAAACACTGTATACATTGGCATGTTTTCTTCAATGCTTGTGCGATGACTGCGATCGTGGAAGCTTGTTATTTACCGGACTTCCTCGGATTTATTTTGGATTACTACTACTATATTCTTCTTCTTCGTTGATTTCTCCATTTTTGAAGGACAAAATGGGTAAGACTCGTGCTGTTCATAAAAATAGACCCTAAAGTCCTGTGTACCCCCCCCCCCCCCCCAATCTACGGGCTACTACCCCAATCCTTCGGTGGTTTGCGACCTCGTAGTCCATCCAGAAAAATTTACTCCGAATTTCTCTTGTCTCAGGTTGGCAGGTATGCTTATGAACCATAATCATAAACCATGCTTAAAGCCCACTCACAACCCTAGCCCAAAACCTATACCTTTGTCAAGTCTCGGCCTTGATGTGACAACATGTATCTTGTACTGAACTATCCTCCAGTGATATATATCCATGTTACTATAGAATTATTATTTTGTAGTGCTCTCCTTGTAAAATCAAGGAATTTCAATGATTTAAAGCTAATTAGGAGTAGTTCCTAAGAAAAACTTAAGTTCCTGCAAAGTTTGCAAGGCAATGACAGTTTGTGATGAAGTCACATATTGCTCAATTGATCATTAATAAGCAAATATTGCTTTCTTCCTAATTCTCATTTTGACAGGAGATTGATGGCCAAGCCCTTCTCCTACTGACGCTGCCTACAGTACAAGAATGCATGGAACTGAAATTAGGGCCTGCCATCAAGCTATGCCATCACATTGAACGGGTTAAGATTGCATTCTATGAGCAGTTTGCATCATGACATCCTTAACTCATCGGTTACCACAACCTCACTATATGAAGACCAGAGGGTCACATTGAATGGGTTAAGCTGGCATTCTATGCGCAGTACGCATCGTGACATCCTTAACTCATTGGTTACCACAACCTCGCTAAATGACAACCAGACTCATTAGTTACCAAAACCCGCTCACTAAATGAAGACCAGAGGGTTACATGAAGTCTTTACTGGTTTGGGTCCACCAATGGAACAACTGGGACTGCCACGGTCTACTTTTTGTCACATGTATAGTCTATATGTATGATGTAATCCCAAACGATCTCCCAGCCCAGGGTTTAAATCCATTGCGAATAAAGAGTTGATGTGACATGAACACTCTACCGTACTGCTGAAATGCTGAAATGTATCAATGCTACCTTTGCTTACCATAATGTTCCAATGTGCTGGAGGAGGGAACAATCACTGGATGGTGAGATTACATCCTATGTGTTGTATGCTCCGTGACATCTTAACTTGTCAGTTACCACAACCTCCCCTATGAAGACAGGAAGGGTGTGTTAATGAGTTATTAGAGCGTTTTCACAAAGACGACAGAAGCAAAGGTGACGGGAGAATTACTGCGATACAGCTCTTCCGTCGTGTTTAGGGAACGAACGCTATCATGGCCACGTACGGTCGTGAAAATCAACAAGACAGAAAATTCTGGTTAGCACATGCGCAGATTTTTTTTTTTTGGTCACATTACCGTCGTCTTTGCCTTCCGTCGTCTGCGAAAATGCCCTATTGACACTACAACACTACATGACGAAACCTGTCAATACCGTCTTTGCTTCATGTTTTTTTTTCTGCAGAAGGGCACAATCAGTGATGGCTGATGGGAGATTATCAGGGTCAAGATGATATCCTAAGTGTAGTACATGTCATGAGTGCTTGCCAAAGGCTCACCAGCCTAGTTCTGGAGATCCTTTACTTTGCAGGACTCTTGTAGTAGTGACGATTGCTCCCTGTGCTTTAATAATCATGTATGCTGCTCATTATCCTTTTCAATACAATGCAATGAGTCTGTAAAGGGGGAGGAGCTACATTTGCTAATTAATTAATACAATCATGAGAGAGATAAGTCAATATAAGTCAATATTCTCCCCTCTCAGGCACAATTGATGACAAATACTTAATACTAATAATCAGAATTAAATGAACATACCTTGCCCTTATACTAAAGTGAAATATAGACTACCAGTATAGTAGGAACATGTAAGTACTAACGTCAAGACTTGGGTTGAAATTCACCTTTGCCACTGTCTTTCTGCATCAAAATGTGTGAAAACATTAGCTGCAGTATATACTGTAAGATACTGTAAGAGAGCTATTGAAAGATTCTCTTATTCTTTGCTTTGGTTTTGTCTGGAAGTGGTATGGTTGATCCTGCTCCAACTATGAATATGATGTACTTTTTGTGTGACATTCATTTTGTAACAAGTGTTTATACGTAGATGATTAGAAATGGATATGTTTTGAGTATTACTTAATGATTTTGTTATTGGTGCTATCGCTATGCTATTTCAAGAAAAGAAAAATTGCCAAAGCTAGATAGATTACGTGGAATATATATGTACTAAACAAGAAAGTATACAGGAATTTGCTTTATAAGAGAATGGATAATGTGATTTTGAAGGGAATCGTATAGCAAGTAAATAGCTTGGTAGGTTTTATATAATGAAATGAAATTTATCTATATTATCAATTGCCAGCAATCCAGACTTTGGTGGGTTTTTTCTTTAAAACTACAATGTCAGGATGTGATTGTTTATTTTTTTTAAATTTATTTCTCATTATCTTTTTGTTTTTCTGATTTCTTACAATGATTTTTCTCTGAAGGAGAACAAAAAATCTTTTGTAGCCATGTTTTCTTGCATGGTAAGCTTCAGATAGGTGAGTTGTGGTAAAGGTGCAAAATATTCAAAGACATTTTTCATTTTATTCCCATTTTTGAGAACATGATATTAGCTGTCTCTTGAAAATTATAGTTCTTGATGTTCTTTAGTATTTCAAATAGGACTGAAAATGATTAGAAGTCATTACTTTTTTTTCAAGGTGAAATACAGCATTTAGTAGCAAAAAATATGAGTCCTGTGATTCCCAACTCTAACGTTACCAGAACTATGGCTTGATAGTTTGGTATCACATTTTGGATGAGGGGTAGAACACTTTTGAATATTTCAGGATTAACAAAAAAAAAATTGAAAGAGAGAGAGAGAGAGAGAGAGAGATGATCACTGGAATAATAAACAGTTCAATACCAATAGTCATGAAAGGTCATAAGGTCATCTGGTGCAGGTATTAAGATTACAGGAATATCTTATAATATGTGTCTTTCAGCAATTGAAACCGGAAAGAGGAATCCCTTTTAAAGAAAAATGCATATTTTTATCTTGCACTGCCAACATGCAATTATCATACTTAGACTACTTAAACTACCCTTTTATTCATATATTCAATATTCCTCTTTAGGACCCACTGAGAGGAATAATTAGCAACTCTCAAAGGATGTATGTCACAACCAAAACCATACAATTCCTACTTCTCAATGCCACTTGATCAATCCCAAGGATACTATTGACGTTATGGCTCGTGATAGATAAAAAGATTAAAATGTTCTAGTGGATTTAAAACAAATAACCTCGTAGAAACAATGCATATTTTCATCTTACGCTGCCCACATGCAATTATCATACTTGGACTACCATAGCGTGAGGCTTCTATTTGTCTTAAGGACTGACTTAAAGGAATAATTAGTATCTATTTCAGAACCAGAACCATACAATTCTTCCTTCTCAATGCCAACCAATCAATCCCAAGAGATCTATTTACGTAATGACGTGTTATCTATCTTCAAATTTCATTTCTTACTAATTGCATCAAACGTAAGTTCCGTTTCTTGTATGGCTTCAAAAGCATGTCTCCTACACAGGCAGCTTACTGTGTAGCTGTTTCATAGAAGAAGAAAAAAAGTTCATTTGTCTTCAATTCTTTGTATATTTTTAATGAATAATCCTTATGTTGCCCTCAATTCTATCAAGTAAAATGTTTATTATGATTTTCATTTTTTGCCTTTTTTTTTTTGCATTTCAAATGAAAATACGACTTTGTATCTTTTTTGTTTAATGTTTGCTTCATAATTAGTCATCTGATGAGAGCAAGTTATTGATATTCATTAGAATATGTTAGAAAAACATGTTTTGCAGTTCACAAATGGCAAATGAAGCCTTAGTTACCTCCATGAATAATGTGGACTTGCATCAGAGGATAGCAAATGGCAATCACGTAACATTACTCAGAAAGCAGAAAGCTCAAGGATCCTGTGTTGACAGGAAATGAATTTCATAAGCACTGCTTGACCTGAGGAGCCTTGTTATATAACTTCATAAGATTGATGTAAGAAAATTAAGTAATTTTAAGAGCGATAGACTTGAAGATATTATGTAACATTGATCAAAAGTGTTGAATACTCGTTCCAAGATTCCATCCTGAAATGAATTTTCTAGAAGATATTCTGATGCTGAAATGAGTCAATTGTGAATGTAAGAAATAAGAATAGTTGTATATTTTAAGGTTTAGGAACCAGTGTCGGTTTCCAATCACTTTAGAAGTTAGTTCATGATGGGCATCTATTTTGTAAAGACCTGGTTAATGATGTTTTTTTATTATTTATTTTGTTTATGTTTGTTGTTATGTTGGTCGGTTTCTATTTTGATTTTGATTTTTTCCTCTTTTTTTTATGAGGGGGAATAGGAGAGGTTATTTGTTAAACTCTATATTACATAGGCAAAAAATAGAAAGTTTGGCTAAACAATCATGGAAGAAAATAAGAGCTTGATTATGAAAGGCAGAAAATCTGTGTCATTGGTGAACAATAAGGCAAACACCAATGGCATTAACAAGCTGTTAATCAGTTATTGTAGTTTCTTTTTTGAAGGTGGCCAATATAATTTCAAGATTGCAAGAGGGTGGATGTGTGCCCTGTTTATTTACTGTTCAGGTCAACAACAAAAAATTGTATGAGTACAGAATTATGGCTTTAAAGATTGTTGTGGTTCCAAGTCTAGGATTCAAGAAATTAAATTTGAAAAAGAATTGATAATTTGATGAGAACAACTCCATTTAATAGGCCCTGCAGAATTGATAATAACTTGTCATGCTGTTACAGAAGTACTAGTAGTTAACAGTGTCTTCCTGTTATGAATGAATTTGAATGATGATTTTATTACAATATTATTTCAGTGATACAACTTGCAATGAGTAATTTCTTCTTCAAATCTTCATGTATATATATCTTTTATTTCATGGTAACGTAATACTCTGGATTAGTTTTGCATTATAGGTTAGTAGCCTGTAATGATTTGAATTGAAGCCACCATAAGATGTTACTCAACTGGTATGTTCATGCTTTGTTATGACAGCATTGAATTAAACATTGAGATTGTTCATGTTTCTCTCTCAAAGTGAAATAAAAGTGTGTGTACCCCATTGTTGCTATGTCAGGTTAAGATTTTGCAACCAACCTCCGTCAACGGGGGGGGGGGGGGGGGGGGGGGGGGTCCCTATCTGAGATATTTGTATTAGATCCTCATATACATGAACTGAACATGGTTATAATAGTGCTATGTTTATGTACCAGAGCACTCTCGAGAACACTCTGGGATCATTGTGCTTTAAAAAAATTCTGCTTTTAAAAGGTTTTTGTTATTCATTTGATTCTATGATCCATGCATTTAGACTTGAAAGTGTAACTGAACATGCAGTTAATCTTATTTCTAGTGATCTTCAACCATTTTGATTTTGATTATTTTGTATTGTTTTATGTCTTAATTTTGTTATACTTTCTGGTAATGAAAACTTTAAGTTGAAGACACTGTTAACACATGCGCTGTAAGAGTTTATATTCTATATGGTTGAAATGTAAATAGAAAGATATTGTATATATATTTTTCATATGACAGGCAGGGAAACCGTTATAAGATACAGTGCTAATGTAGAACTTTTAAGTTGTCATCTTGTGTGTTGAATGAGATATATGAAGAGAAAGATTGTGAAGAATGTCCTATCATTTACCATATTTCAAAGAAAAATATTTTTTCTGTTGTAAGAATAAGGATGCTTTGATTTGGAAGGATATAATGTATCTGATTAAATAAAAACTTGTATGAAATGATATGTATGCATTCAAAGAAGTTTGTCATTATTTGTTGGCATCTGGTAAATGTGTGTTCCCCTAACCTGTTGATGATCCAACGTTTGCTCCTGCGATAATTACTTCAGGAGTTACGGTTATGGTAAGGGGTATAGGTTAGGATAAGGGTTAGGGATCTGGGTTAGGTTTAGGGTTTTAGGGTAAGGGTTTGATATTTGGTTCTAAATAGGATTGAAGTTAATTCAGTTAATTTAGGAAATCGATCCAGAGTAATTGATGCAGGAACACATGATCAACCGATACTTGTCCGGGTGTTCTATTCAATTTCAAAAGAATGATATTGCATGTTCCACATCCTCCAACCCCCCCCCCCTTCCCCCTTCCCCCTTCTTTTTCTTCATCTAATTAAATTGCTGAAACAAGTATACACAACTATCGATCTTGGGGCTACATTCCACTAAGCCCAAACAATATTTAAAT
>JAVYIG010013362.1:0-47842 GCA_035222895.1 Strongylocentrotus droebachiensis
AGATCATACACTATTATAGAGATGAAAAGAGATCATTTCATGGCATGTCTAGGACGACGCAGAATGCAAGGGTTCCCCCTTGCACTTTGTCCCGTCCTAGACATCTCATGGAATGAGCTGCGATTACATAGTTTGGATAGACAGAGATCATACACTATTATAGAGATGAAAAGAGATCATTTCATGACATGTCTAGGACGACGCAGAATGCAAGGGTTCCCCCTTGCACTTTGTCCCGTCCTAGACATCTCATGGAATGAGCTGCGATTACATAGTTTGGATAGACAGAGATCATACACTATTATAGAGATGAAAAGAGATCATTTCATGACATGTCTAGGACGACGCAGAATGCAAGGGTTCCCCCTTGCACTTTGTCCCGTCCTAGACATCTCATGGAATGAGCTGCGATTATATAGTTTGGATAGACATAGATCATACACTATTATAGAGATGAAAAGAGATCATTTCATGACATGTCTAGGACGACGCAGAATGCAAGGGTTCCCCCTTGCACTTTGTCCCGTCCTAGACATCTCATGGAATGAGCTGCGATTACATAGTTTGGATAGACAGAGATCATACACTATTATAGAGATGAAAAGAGATCATTTCATGACATGTCTAGGACGACGCAGAATGCAAGGGTTCCCCCTTGTACTTTGTCCCGTCCTAGACATCTCATGGAATGAGCTGCGATTATATAGTTTGGATAGACAGAGATCATACACTATTATAGAGATGAAAAGAGATCATTTCATGACATGTTTAGGACGACGCAGAATGCAAGGGTTCCCCCTTGCACTTTGTCCCGTCCTAGACATCTCATGGATTGAGCTGCGATTACATGGTTTGGATAGACAGAGATCATACACTATTATAGAGATGAAAAGAGATCATTTCATGACATGTCTAGGACGACGCAGAATGCAAGGGTTCCCCCTTGCACTTTGTCCCGTCCTAGACATCTCATGGAATGAGCTGCGATTACATAGTTTGGATAGACAGAGATCATACACTATTATAGAGATGAAAAGAGATCATTTCATGGCATGTCTAGGACGACGCAGAATGCAAGGGTTCCCCCTTGCACTTTGTCCCGTCCTAGACATCTCATGGAATGAGCTGCGATTACATAGTTTGGATAGACAGAGATCATACACTATTATAGAGATGAAAAGAGATCATTTCATGACATGTCTAGGACGACGCAGAATGCAAGGGTTCCCCCTTGCACTTTGTCCCGTCCTAGACATCTCATGGAATGAGCTGCGATTACATAGTTCGGATAGACAGAGATCATACACTATTATAGAGATGAAAAGAGATCATTTCATGACATGTCTAGGACGACGCAGAATGCAAGGGTTCCCCCTTGCACGTTGTCCCGTCCTAGACATCTCATGGAATGAGCTGCGATTACATAGTTTGGATAGACAGAGATCATACACTATTATAGAGATGAAAAGAGATCATTTCATGGCATGTCTAGGACGACGCAGAATGCAAGGGTTCCCCCTTGCACTTTGTCCCGTCCTAGACATCTCATGGAATGAGCTGCGATTACATAGTTTGGATAGACAGAGATCATACACTATTATAGAGATGAAAAGAGATCATTTCATGACATGTCTAGGACGACGCAGAATGCAAGGGTTCCCCCTTGCACTTTGTCCCGTCCTAGACATCTCATGGAATGAGCTGCGATTACATAGTTTGGATAGACAGAGATCATACACTATTATAGAGATGAAAAGAGATCATTTCATGACATGTCTAGGACGACGCAGAATGCAAGGGTTCCCCCTTGCACTTTGTCCCGTCCTAGACATCTCATGGAATGAGCTGCGATTATATAGTTTGGATAGACATAGATCATACACTATTATAGAGATGAAAAGAGATCATTTCATGACATGTCTAGGACGACGCAGAATGCAAGGGTTCCCCCTTGCACTTTGTCCCGTCCTAGACATCTCATGGAATGAGCTGCGATTACATAGTTTGGATAGACAGAGATCATACACTATTATAGAGATGAAAAGAGATCATTTCATGACATGTCTAGGACGACGCAGAATGCAAGGGTTCCCCCTTGTACTTTGTCCCGTCCTAGACATCTCATGGAATGAGCTGCGATTATATAGTTTGGATAGACAGAGATCATACACTATTATAGAGATGAAAAGAGATCATTTCATGACATGTTTAGGACGACGCAGAATGCAAGGGTTCCCCCTTGCACTTTGTCCCGTCCTAGACATCTCATGGATTGAGCTGCGATTATAAGGTTTGGATAGACAGAGATCATACACTATTATAGAGATGAAAAGAGATCATTTCATGACATGTCTAGGACGACGCAGAATGCAAGGGTTCCCCCTTGCACTTTGTCCCGTCCTAGACATCTCATGGAATGAGCTGCGATTACATAGTTTGGATAGACAGAGATCATACACTATTATAGAGATGAAAAGAGATCATTTCATGACATGTCTAGTACGACGCAGAATGCAAGGGTTCCCCCTAGCACTTTGTCCCGTCCTAGACATCTCATGGAATGAGCTGCGATTACATAGTTTGGATAGACAGAGATCATACACTATTATAGAGATGAAAAGAGATCATTTCATGACATGTCTAGGACGACGCAGAATGCAAGGGTTCCCCCTTGCACTTTGTCCCGTCCTAGACATCTCATGGAATGAGCTGCGATTACATAGTTTGGATAGACAGAGATCATACACTATTATAGAGATGAAAAGAGATCATTTCATGACATGTCTAGGACGACGCAGAATGCAAGGGTTCCCCCTTGCACTTTGTC
Source organism: Strongylocentrotus droebachiensis (assembly GCA_035222895.1). Lineage (NCBI taxonomy): Eukaryota > Metazoa > Echinodermata > Echinoidea > Camarodonta > Strongylocentrotidae > Strongylocentrotus > Strongylocentrotus droebachiensis. Next base: position 2,828 of record JAVYIG010013362.1, read on the forward strand.
CCGTCCTAGACATCTCATGGAATGAGCTGCGATTACATAGTTTGGATAGACAGAGATCATACACTATTATAGAGATGAAAAGAGATCATTTCATGACATGTCTAGGACGACGCAGAATGCAAGGGTTCCCCCTTGTACTTTGTCCCGTCCTAGACATCTCATGGAATGAGCTGCGATTATATAGTTTGGATAGACAGAGATCATACACTATTATAGAGATGAAAAGAGATCATTTCATGACATGTTTAGGACGACGCAGAATGCAAGGGTTCCCCCTTGCACTTTGTCCCGTCCTAGACATCTCATGGATTGAGCTGCGATTACATGGTTTGGATAGACAGAGATCATACACTATTATAGAGATGAAAAGAGATCATTTCATGACATGTCTAGGACGACGCAGAATGCAAGGGTTCCCCCTTGCACTTTGTCCCGTCCTAGACATCTCATGGAATGAGCTGCGATTACATAGTTTGGATAGACAGAGATCATACACTATTATAGAGATGAAAAGAGATCATTTCATGACATGTCTAGTACGACGCAGAATGCAAGGGTTCCCCCTAGCACTTTGTCCCGTCCTAGACATCTCATGGAATGAGCTGCGATTACATAGTTTGGATAGACAGAGATCATACACTATTATAGAGATGAAAAGAGATCATTTCATGACATGTCTAGGACGACGCAGAATGCAAGGGTTCCCCCTTGCACTTTGTCCCGTCCTAGACATCTCATGGAATGAGCTGCGATTACATAGTTTGGATAGACAGAGATCATACACTATTATAGAGATGAAAAGAGATCATTTCATGACATGTCTAGGACGACGCAGAATGCAAGGGTTCCCCCTTGCACTTTGTCCCGTCCTAGACATCTCATGGAATGAGCTGCGATTATATAGTTTGGATAGACATAGATCATACACTATTATAGAGATGAAAAGAGATCATTTCATGACATGTCTAGGACGACGCAGAATGCAAGGGTTCCCCCTTGCACTTTGTCCCGTCCTAGACATCTCATGGAATGAGCTGCGATTACATAGTTTGGATAGACAGAGATCATACACTATTATAAAGATGAAAAGAGATCATTTCATGACATGTCTAGGACGACGCAGAATGCAAGGGTTCCCCCTTGCACTTTGTCCCGTCCTAGACATCTCATGGAATGAGCTGCGATTATATAGTTTGGATAGACAGAGATCATACACTATTATAGAGATGAAAAGAGATCATTTCATGACATGTCTAGGACGACGCAGAATGCAAGGGTTCCCCCTTGCACTTTGTCCCGTCCTAGACATCTCATGGAATAAGCTGCGATTACATAGTTTGGATAGACAGAGATCATACACTATTATAGAGATGAAAAGAGATCATTTCATGACATGTCTAGGACGACGCAGAATGCAAGGGTTCCCCCTAGCACTTTGTCCCGTCCTAGACATCTCATGGAATGAGCTGCGATTACATAGTTGGATAGACAGAGATCATACACTATTATAGAGATGAAAAGAGATCATTTCATGACATGTCTAGGACGACGCAGAATGCAAGGGTTCCCCCTTGCACTTTGTCCCGTCCTAGACATCTCATGGATTGAGCTGCGATTACATAGTTTGGATAGACAGAGATCATACACTATTATAGAGATGAAAAGAGATCATTTCATGACATGTCTAGGACGACGCAGAATGCAAGGGTTCCCCCTTGCACTTTGTCCCGTCCTAGACATCTCATGGAATGAGCTGCGATTACATAGTTTGGATAGACAGAGATCATACACTATTATAGAGATGAAAAGAGATCATTTCATGACATGTCTAGGACGACGCAGAATGCAAGGGTTCCCCCTAGCACTTTGTCCCGTCCTAGACATCTCATGGAATGAGCTGCGATTACATAGTTTGGATAGACAGAGATCATACACTATTATAGAGATGAAAAGAGATCATTTCATGACATGTCTAGGACGACGCAGAATGCAAGGGTTCCCCCTTGCACTTTGTCCCGTCCTAGACATCTCATGGAATGAGCTGCGATTACATAGTTTGGATAGACAGAGATCATACACTATTATAGAGATGAAAAGAGATCATTACATGGCATGTCTAGGACGACGCAGAATGCAAGGGTTCCCCCTTGCACTTTGTCCCGTCCTAGACATCTCATGGAATGAGCTGCGATTACATAGTTTGGATAGACAGAGATCATACACTATTATAGAGATGAAAAGAGATCATTTCATGACATGTCTAGGACGACGCAGAATGCAAGGGTTCCCCCTTGTACTTTGTCCCGTCCTAGACATCTCATGGAATGAGCTGCGATTATATAGTTTGGATAGACAGAGATCATACACTATTATAGAAATGAAAAGAGATCATTTCATGACATGTCTAGGACGACGCAGAATGCAAGGGTTCCCCCTTGCACTTTGTCCCGTCCTAGACATCTCATGGAATGAGCTGCGATTACATAGTTTGGATAGACAGAGATCATACACTATTATAGAGATGAAAAGAGATCATTTCATGACATGTCTAGGACGACGCAGAATGCAAGGGTTCCCCTCAGCACTTTGTCCCGTCCTAGACATCTCATGGAATGAGCTGCGATTACATAGTTCGGATAGACAGAGATCATACACTATTATAGAGATGAAAAGAGATCGTTTCATGACATGTCTAGGACGACGCAGAATGCAAGGGTTCCCCCTTGCACGTTGTCCCGTCCTAGACATCTCATGGAATGAGCTGCGGTTACATAGTTTGGATAGACAGAGATCATACACTATTATAGAGATGAAAAGAGATCATTTCATGACATGTCTAGGACGACGCAGAATGCAAGGGTTCCCCCTTGCACTTTGTCCCGTCCTAGACATCTCATGGAATGAGCTGCGATTACATAGTTTGGATAGACAGAGATCATACACTATTATAGAGATGAAAAGAGATCATTTCATGACATGTCTAGGACGACGCAGAATGCAAGGGTTCCCCCTTGCACTTTGTCCCGTCCTAGACATCTCATGGAATGAGCTGCGATTATATAGTTTGGATAGACATAGATCATACACTATTATAGAGATGAAAAGAGATCATTTCATGACATGTCTAGGACGACGCAGAATGCAAGGGTTCCCCCTTGCACTTTGTCCCGTCCTAGACATCTCATGGAATGAGCTGCGATTACATAGTTTGGATAGACAGAGATCATACACTATTATAGAGATGAAAAGAGATCATTTCATGACATGTCTAGGACGACGCAGAATGCAAGGGTTCCTTTGTACTTTGTCCCGTCCTAGACATCTCATGGAATGGGCTGCGATTATATAGTTTGGATAGACAGAGATCATACACTATTATAGAGATGAAAAGAGATCATTTCATGACATGTTTAGGACGACGCAGAATGCAAGGGTTCCCCCTTGCACTTTGTCCCGTCCTAGACATCTCATGGATTGAGCTGCGATTACATGGTTTGGATAGACAGAGATCATACACTATTATAGAGATGAAAAGAGATCATTTCATGACATGTCTAGGACGACGCAGAATGCAAGGGTTCCCCCTTGCACTTTGTCCCGTCCTAGACATCTCATGGAATGAGCTGCGATTACATAGTTTGGATAGACAGAGATCATACACTATTATAGAGATGAAAAGAGATCATTTCATGACATGTCTAGGACGACGCAGAATGCAAGGGTTCCCCCTAGCACTTTGTCCCGTCCTAGACATCTCATGGAATGAGCTGCGATTACATAGTTTGGATAGACAGAGATCATACACTATTATAGAGATGAAAAGAGATCATTTCATGACATGTCTAGGACGACGCAGAATGCAAGGGTTCCCCCTTGCACTTTGTCCCGTCCTAGACATCTCATGGAATGAGCTGCGATTACATAGTTTGGATAGACAGAGATCATACACTATTATAGAGATGAAAAGAGATCATTTCATGACATGTCTAGGACGACGCAGAATGCAAGGGTTCCCCCTTGCACTTTGTCCCGTCCTAGACATCTCATGGAATGAGCTGCGATTATATAGTTTGGATAGACATAGATCATACACTATTATAGAGATGAAAAGAGATCATTTCATGACATGTCTAGGACGACGCAGAATGCAAGGGTTCCCCCTTGCACTTTGTCCCGTCCTAGACATCTCATGGAATGAGCTGCGATTACATAGTTTGGATAGACAGAGATCATACACTATTATAGAGATGAAAAGAGATCATTTCATGACATGTCTAGGACGACGCAGAATGCAAGGGTTCCCCCTTGTACTTTGTCCCGTCCTAGACATCTCATGGAATGAGCTGCGATTATATAGTTTGGATAGACAGAGATCATACACTATTATAGAGATGAAAAGAGATCATTTCATGACATGTTTAGGACGACGCAGAATGCAAGGGTTCCCCCCTTGCACTTTGTCCCGTCCTAGACATCTCATGGAATGAGCTGCGATTATATAGTTTGGATAGACAGAGATCATACACTATTATAGAGATGAAAAGAGATCATTTCATGACATGTCTAGGACGACGCAGAATGCAAGGGTTCCCCCTTGCACTTTGTCCCGTCCTAGACATCTCATGGAATGAGCTGCGATTACATAGTTTGGATAGACATAGATCATACACTATTATAGAGATGAAAAGAGATCATTTCATGACATGTCTAGGACGACGAAGAATGCAAGGGTTCCCCCTTGCACTTTGTCCCGTCCTAGACATCTCATGGAATGAGCTGCGATTACATAGTTTGGATAGACAGAGATCATACACTATTATAGAGATGAAAAGAGATCATTTCATGACATGTCTAGGACGACGCAGAATGCAAGGGTTCCCCCTTGCACTTTGTCCCGTCCTAGACATCTCATGGAATGAGCTGCGATTACATAGTTTGGATAGACATAGATCATACACTATTATAGAGATGAAAAGAGATCATTTCATGACATGTCTAGGACGACGAAGAATACAAGGGTTCCCCCTTGCACTTTGTCCCGTCCTAGACATCTCATGGAATGAGCTGCGATTACATAGTTTGGATAGACAGAGATCATACACTATTATAGAGATGAAAAGAGATCATTTCATGACATGTCTAGGACGACGCAGAATGCAAGGGTTCCCCCTTGCACTTTGTCCCGTCCTAGACATCTCATGGAATGAGCTGCGATTACATAGTTTGGATAGACAGAGATCATACACTATTATAGAGATGAAAAAAGATCATTTCATGACATGTCTAGGACGACGCAGAATGCAAGGGTTCCCCCTTGCACTTTTTCCCGTCCTAGACATCTCATGGAATGAGCTGCCATTACATAGTTTGGATAGACAGAGATCATACACTATTATAGAAATGAAAAAAGATCATTTCATGACATGTCTAGGACGACGCAGAATGCAAGGGTTCCCCCTTGCACTTTGTCCCGTCCTAGACATCTCATGGAACGAGCTGCGATTACATAGTTTTGATAGACAGAGATTATAGAGATGAAAAGAGATCATTTCATGACATGTCTAGGACGACGCAGAATGCAAGGGTTCCCCCTTGTACTTTGTCCCGTCCTAGACATCTCATGGAATGAGCTGCGATTATATAGTTTGGATAGACAGAGATCATACACTATTATAGAGTTGAAAAGAGATCATTTCATGACATGTCTAGGACGACGCAGAATGCAAGGGTTCCCCCCTTGCATTTTGTCCCGTCCTAGACATCTCATGGAATGAGCTTCGATTACATAGTTTGGATAGACAGAGATCATACACTATTATAGAGATGAAAAGAGATCATTTCATGACATGTCTAGGACGACGCAGAATGCAAGGGTTCCCCCTTGCACTTTGTCCCGTCCTAGACATCTCATGGAATGAGCTGCGATTACATAGTTTGGATAGACAGAGATCATACACTATTATAGAGATGAAAAGAGATCATTTCATGACATGTCTAGGACGACGAAGAATGCAAGGGTTCCCCCTTGCACTTTGTCCCGTCCTAGACATCTCATGGAATGAGCTGCGATTACATAGTTTGGATAGACAGAGATCATACACTATTATAGAGATGAAAAGAGATCATTTCATGACATGTCTAGGACGACGCAGAATGCAAGGGTTCCCCCTTGCACTTTGTCCCGTCCTAGACATCTCATGGAATGAGCTGCGATTATATAGTTTGGATAGACATAGATCATACACTATTATAGAGATGAAAAGAGATCATTTCATGACATGTCTAGGACGACGCAGAATGCAAGGGTTCCCCCTTGCACTTTGTCCCGTCCTAGACATCTCATGGAATGAGCTGCGATTACATAGTTTGGATAGACAGAGATCATACACTATTATAAAGATGAAAAGAGATCATTTCATGACATGTCTAGGACGACGCAGAATGCAAGGGTTCCCCCTTGCACTTTGTCCCGTCCTAGACATCTCATGGAATGAGCTGCGATTATATAGTTTGGATAGACAGAGATCATACACTATTATAGAGATGAAAAGAGATCATTTCATGACATGTCTAGGACGACGCAGAATGCAAGGGTTCCCCCTTGCACTTTGTCCCGTCCTAGACATCTCATGGAATAAGCTGCGATTACATAGTTTGGATAGACAGAGATCATACACTATTATAGAGATGAAAAGAGATCATTTCATGACATGTCTAGGACGACGCAGAATGCAAGGGTTCCCCCTAGCACTTTGTCCCGTCCTAGACATCTCATGGAATGAGCTGCGATTACATAGTTGGATAGACAGAGATCATACACTATTATAGAGATGAAAAGAGATCATTTCATGACATGTCTAGGACGACGCAGAATGCAAGGGTTCCCCCTTGCACTTTGTCCCGTCCTAGACATCTCATGGATTGAGCTGCGATTACATAGTTTGGATAGACAGAGATCATACACTATTATAGAGATGAAAAGAGATCATTTCATGACATGTCTAGGACGACGCAGAATGCAAGGGTTCCCCCTTGCACTTTGTCCCGTCCTAGACATCTCATGGAATGAGCTGCGATTACATAGTTTGGATAGACAGAGATCATACACTATTATAGAGATGAAAAGAGATCATTTCATGACATGTCTAGGACGACGCAGAATGCAAGGGTTCCCCCTAGCACTTTGTCTCGTCCTAGACATCTCATGGAATGAGCTGCGATTACATAGTTTGGATAGACAGAGATCATACACTATTATAGAGATGAAAAGAGATCATTTCATGACATGTCTAGGACGACGCAGAATGCAAGGGTTCCCCCTTGCACTTTGTCCCGTCCTAGACATCTCATGGAATGAGCTGCGATTACATAGTTTGGATAGACAGAGATCATACACTATTATAGAGATGAAAAGAGATCATTACATGGCATGTCTAGGACGATGCAGAATGCAAGGGTTCCCCCTTGCACTTTGTCCCGTCCTAGACATCTCATGGAATGAGCTGCGATTACATAGTTTGGATAGACAGAGATCATACACTATTATAGAGATGAAAAGAGATCATTTCATGACATGTCTAGGACGACGCAGAATGCAAGGGTTCCCCCTTGTACTTTGTCCCGTCCTAGACATCTCATGGAATGAGCTGCGATTATATAGTTTGGATAGACAGAGATCATACACTATTATAGAAATGAAAAGAGATCATTTCATGACATGTCTAGGACGACGCAGAATGCAAGGGTTCCCCCTTGCACTTTGTCCCGTCCTAGACATCTCATGGAATGAGCTGCGATTACATAGTTTGGATAGACAGAGATCATACACTATTATAGAGATGAAAAGAGATCATTTCATGACATGTCTAGGACGACGCAGAATGCAAGGGTTCCCCTCAGCACTTTGTCCCGTCCTAGACATCTCATGGAATGAGCTGCGATTACATAGTTCGGATAGACAGAGATCATACACTATTATAGAGATGAAAAGAGATCGTTTCATGACATGTCTAGGACGACGCAGAATGCAAGGGTTCCCCCTTGCACGTTGTCCCGTCCTAGACATCTCATGGAATGAGCTGCGGTTACATAGTTTGGATAGACAGAGATCATACACTATTATAGAGATGAAAAGAGATCATTTCATGACATGTCTAGGACGACGCAGAATGCAAGGGTTCCCCCTTGCACTTTGTCCCGTCCTAGACATCTCATGGAATGAGCTGCGATTACATAGTTTGGATAGACAGAGATCATACACTATTATAGAGATGAAAAGAGATCATTTCATGACATGTCTAGGACGACGCAGAATGCAAGGGTTCCCCCTTGCACTTTGTCCCGTCCTAGACATCTCATGGAATGAGCTGCGATTATATAGTTTGGATAGACATAGATCATACACTATTATAGAGATGAAAAGAGATCATTTCATGACATGTCTAGGACGACGCAGAATGCAAGGGTTCCCCCTTGCACTTTGTCCCGTCCTAGACATCTCATGGAATGAGCTGCGATTACATAGTTTGGATAGACAGAGATCATACACTATTATAGAGATGAAAAGAGATCATTTCATGACATGTCTAGGACGACGCAGAATGCAAGGGTTCCTTTGTACTTTGTCCCGTCCTAGACATCTCATGGAATGGGCTGCGATTATATAGTTTGGATAGACAGAGATCATACACTATTATAGAGATGAAAAGAGATCATTTCATGACATGTTTAGGACGACGCAGAATGCAAGGGTTCCCCCTTGCACTTTGTCCCGTCCTAGACATCTCATGGATTGAGCTGCGATTACATGGTTTGGATAGACAGAGATCATACACTATTATAGAGATGAAAAGAGATCATTTCATGACATGTCTAGGACGACGCAGAATGCAAGGGTTCCCCCTTGCACTTTGTCCCGTCCTAGACATCTCATGGAATGAGCTGCGATTACATAGTTTGGATAGACAGAGATCATACACTATTATAGAGATGAAAAGAGATCATTTCATGACATGTCTAGGACGACGCAGAATGCAAGGGTTCCCCCTAGCACTTTGTCCCGTCCTAGACATCTCATGGAATGAGCTGCGATTACATAGTTTGGATAGACAGAGATCATACACTATTATAGAGATGAAAAGAGATCATTTCATGACATGTCTAGGACGACGCAGAATGCAAGGGTTCCCCCTTGCACTTTGTCCCGTCCTAGACATCTCATGGAATGAGCTGCGATTACATAGTTTGGATAGACAGAGATCATACACTATTATAGAGATGAAAAGAGATCATTTCATGACATGTCTAGGACGACGCAGAATGCAAGGGTTCCCCCTTGCACTTTGTCCCGTCCTAGACATCTCATGGAATGAGCTGCGATTATATAGTTTGGATAGACATAGATCATACACTATTATAGAGATGAAAAGAGATCATTTCATGACATGTCTAGGACGACGCAGAATGCAAGGGTTCCCCCTTGCACTTTGTCCCGTCCTAGACATCTCATGGAATGAGCTGCGATTACATAGTTTGGATAGACAGAGATCATACACTATTATAGAGATGAAAAGAGATCATTTCATGACATGTCTAGGACGACGCAGAATGCAAGGGTTCCCCCTTGTACTTTGTCCCGTCCTAGACATCTCATGGAATGAGCTGCGATTATATAGTTTGGATAGACAGAGATCATACACTATTATAGAGATGAAAAGAGATCATTTCATGACATGTTTAGGACGACGCAGAATGCAAGGGTTCCCCCCTTGCACTTTGTCCCGTCCTAGACATCTCATGCAATGAGCTGCGATTATATAGTTTGGATAGACAGAGATCATACACTATTATAGAGATGAAAAGAGATCATTTCATGACATGTCTAGGACGACGCAGAATGCAAGGGTTCCCCCTTGCACTTTGTCCCGTCCTAGACATCTCATGGAATGAGCTGCGATTACATAGTTTGGATAGACATAGATCATACACTATTATAGAGATGAAAAGAGATCATTTCATGACATGTCTAGGACGACGAAGAATGCAAGGGTTCCCCCTTGCACTTTGTCCCGTCCTAGACATCTCATGGAATGAGCTGCGATTACATAGTTTGGATAGACAGAGATCATACACTATTATAGAGATGAAAAGAGATCATTTCATGACATGTCTAGGACGACGCAGAATGCAAGGGTTCCCCCTTGCACTTTGTCCCGTCCTAGACATCTCATGGAATGAGCTGCGATTACATAGTTTGGATAGACATAGATCATACACTATTATAGAGATGAAAAGAGATCATTTCATGACATGTCTAGGACGACGAAGAATGCAAGGGTTCCCCCTTGCACTTTGTCCCGTCCTAGACATCTCATGGAATGAGCTGCGATTACATAGTTTGGATAGACAGAGATCATACACTATTATAGAGATGAAAAGAGATCATTTCATGACATGTCTAGGACGACGCAGAATGCAAGGGTTCCCCCTTGCACTTTGTCCCGTCCTAGACATCTCATGGAATGAGCTGCGATTACATAGTTTGGATAGACAGAGATCATACACTATTATAGAGATGAAAAAAGATCATTTCATGACATGTCTAGGACGACGCAGAATGCAAGGGTTCCCCCTTGCACTTTTTCCCGTCCTAGACATCTCATGGAATGAGCTGCCATTACATAGTTTGGATAGACAGAGATCATACACTATTATAGAAATGAAAAAAGATCATTTCATGACATGTCTAGGACGACGCAGAATGCAAGGGTTCCCCCTTGCACTTTGTCCCGTCCTAGACATCTCATGGAACGAGCTGCGATTACATAGTTTTGATAGACAGAGATTATAGAGATGAAAAGAGATCATTTCATGACATGTCTAGGACGACGCAGAATGCAAGGGTTCCCCCTTGTACTTTGTCCCGTCCTAGACATCTCATGGAATGAGCTGCGATTACATAGTTTGGATAGACAGAGATCATACACTATTATAGAGATGAAAAGAGATCATTTCATGACATGTCTAGGACGACGCAGAATGCAAGGGTTCCCCCTAGCACTTTGTCCCGTCCTAGACATCTCATGGAATGAGCTGCGATTACATAGTTTGGATAGACAGAGATCATACACTATTATAGAGATGAAAAGAGATCATTTCATGACATGTCTAGGACGACGCAGAATGCAAGGGTTCCCCCTTGCACTTTGTCCCGTCCTAGACATCTCATGGAATGAGCTGCGATTACATAGTTTGGATAGACAGAGATCATACACTATTATAGAGATGAAAAGAGATCATTACATGGCATGTCTAGGACGATGCAGAATGCAAGGGTTCCCCCTTGCACTTTGTCCCGTCCTAGACATCTCATGGAATGAGCTGCGATTATATAGTTTGGATAGACAGAGATCATACACTATTATAGAGATGAAAAGAGATCATTTCATGACATGTCTAGGACGACGCAGAATGCAAGGGTTCCCCCTTGTACTTTGTCCCGTCCTAGACATCTCATGGAATGAGCTGCGATTATATAGTTTGGATAGACAGAGATCATACACTATTATAGAGTTGAAAAGAGATCATTTCATGACATGTCTAGGACGACGCAGAATGCAAGGGTTCCCCCCTTGCATTTTGTCCCGTCCTAGACATCTCATGGAATGAGCTTCGATTACATAGTTTGGATAGACAGAGATCATACACTATTATAGAGATGAAAAGAGATCATTTCATGACATGTCTAGGACGACGCAGAATGCAAGGGTTCCCCCTTGCACTTTGTCCCGTCCTAGACATCTCATGGAATGAGCTGCGATTACATAGTTTGGATAGACAGAGATCATACACTATTATAGAGATGAAAAGAGATCATTTCATGACATGTCTAGGACGACGAAGAATGCAAGGGTTCCCCCTTGCACTTTGTCCCGTCCTAGACATCTCATGGAATGAGCTGCGATTACATAGTTTGGATAGACAGAGATCATACACTATTATAGAGATGAAAAGAGATCATTTCATGACATGTCTAGGACGACGCAGAATGCAAGGGTTCCCCCTTGCACTTTGTCCCGTCCTAGACATCTCATGGAATGAGCTGCGATTATATAGTTTGGATAGACATAGATCATACACTATTATAGAGATGAAAAGAGATCATTTCATGACATGTCTAGGACGACGCAGAATGCAAGGGTTCCCCCTTGCACTTTGTCCCGTCCTAGACATCTCATGGAATGAGCTGCGATTACATAGTTTGGATAGACAGAGATCATACACTATTATAAAGATGAAAAGAGATCATTTCATGACATGTCTAGGACGACGCAGAATGCAAGGGTTCCCCCTTGCACTTTGTCCCGTCCTAGACATCTCATGGAATGAGCTGCGATTATATAGTTTGGATAGACAGAGATCATACACTATTATAGAGATGAAAAGAGATCATTTCATGACATGTCTAGGACGACGCAGAATGCAAGGGTTCCCCCTTGCACTTTGTCCCGTCCTAGACATCTCATGGAATAAGCTGCGATTACATAGTTTGGATAGACAGAGATCATACACTATTATAGAGATGAAAAGAGATCATTTCATGACATGTCTAGGACGACGCAGAATGCAAGGGTTCCCCCTAGCACTTTGTCCCGTCCTAGACATCTCATGGAATGAGCTGCGATTACATAGTTGGATAGACAGAGATCATACACTATTATAGAGATGAAAAGAGATCATTTCATGACATGTCTAGGACGACGCAGAATGCAAGGGTTCCCCCTTGCACTTTGTCCCGTCCTAGACATCTCATGGATTGAGCTGCGATTACATAGTTTGGATAGACAGAGATCATACACTATTATAGAGATGAAAAGAGATCATTTCATGACATGTCTAGGACGACGCAGAATGCAAGGGTTCCCCCTTGCACTTTGTCCCGTCCTAGACATCTCATGGAATGAGCTGCGATTACATAGTTTGGATAGACAGAGATCATACACTATTATAGAGATGAAAAGAGATCATTTCATGACATGTCTAGGACGACGCAGAATGCAAGGGTTCCCCCTAGCACTTTGTCCCGTCCTAGACATCTCATGGAATGAGCTGCGATTACATAGTTTGGATAGACAGAGATCATACACTATTATAGAGATGAAAAGAGATCATTTCATGACATGTCTAGGACGACGCAGAATGCAAGGGTTCCCCCTTGCACTTTGTCCCGTCCTAGACATCTCATGGAATGAGCTGCGATTACATAGTTTGGATAGACAGAGATCATACACTATTATAGAGATGAAAAGAGATCATTACATGGCATGTCTAGGACGATGCAGAATGCAAGGGTTCCCCCTTGCACTTTGTCCCGTCCTAGACATCTCATGGAATGAGCTGCGATTACATAGTTTGGATAGACAGAGATCATACACTATTATAGAGATGAAAAGAGATCATTTCATGACATGTCTAGGACGACGCAGAATGCAAGGGTTCCCCCTTGTACTTTGTCCCGTCCTAGACATCTCATGGAATGAGCTGCGATTATATAGTTTGGATAGACAGAGATCATACACTATTATAGAAATGAAAAGAGATCATTTCATGACATGTCTAGGACGACGCAGAATGCAAGGGTTCCCCCTTGCACTTTGTCCCGTCCTAGACATCTCATGGAATGAGCTGCGATTACATAGTTTGGATAGACAGAGATCATACACTATTATAGAGATGAAAAGAGATCATTTCATGACATGTCTAGGACGACGCAGAATGCAAGGGTTCCCCTCAGCACTTTGTCCCGTCCTAGACATCTCATGGAATGAGCTGCGATTACATAGTTCGGATAGACAGAGATCATACACTATTATAGAGATGAAAAGAGATCGTTTCATGACATGTCTAGGACGACGCAGAATGCAAGGGTTCCCCCTTGCACGTTGTCCCGTCCTAGACATCTCATGGAATGAGCTGCGGTTACATAGTTTGGATAGACAGAGATCATACACTATTATAGAGATGAAAAGAGATCATTTCATGACATGTCTAGGACGACGCAGAATGCAAGGGTTCCCCCTTGCACTTTGTCCCGTCCTAGACATCTCATGGAATGAGCTGCGATTACATAGTTTGGATAGACAGAGATCATACACTATTATAGAGATGAAAAGAGATCATTTCATGACATGTCTAGGACGACGCAGAATGCAAGGGTTCCCCCTTGCACTTTGTCCCGTCCTAGACATCTCATGGAATGAGCTGCGATTATATAGTTTGGATAGACATAGATCATACACTATTATAGAGATGAAAAGAGATCATTTCATGACATGTCTAGGACGACGCAGAATGCAAGGGTTCCCCCTTGCACTTTGTCCCGTCCTAGACATCTCATGGAATGAGCTGCGATTACATAGTTTGGATAGACAGAGATCATACACTATTATAGAGATGAAAAGAGATCATTTCATGACATGTCTAGGACGACGCAGAATGCAAGGGTTCCTTTGTACTTTGTCCCGTCCTAGACATCTCATGGAATGGGCTGCGATTATATAGTTTGGATAGACAGAGATCATACACTATTATAGAGATGAAAAGAGATCATTTCATGACATGTTTAGGACGACGCAGAATGCAAGGGTTCCCCCTTGCACTTTGTCCCGTCCTAGACATCTCATGGATTGAGCTGCGATTACATGGTTTGGATAGACAGAGATCATACACTATTATAGAGATGAAAAGAGATCATTTCATGACATGTCTAGGACGACGCAGAATGCAAGGGTTCCCCCTTGCACTTTGTCCCGTCCTAGACATCTCATGGAATGAGCTGCGATTACATAGTTTGGATAGACAGAGATCATACACTATTATAGAGATGAAAAGAGATCATTTCATGACATGTCTAGGACGACGCAGAATGCAAGGGTTCCCCCTAGCACTTTGTCCCGTCCTAGACATCTCATGGAATGAGCTGCGATTACATAGTTTGGATAGACAGAGATCATACACTATTATAGAGATGAAAAGAGATCATTTCATGACATGTCTAGGACGACGCAGAATGCAAGGGTTCCCCCTTGCACTTTGTCCCGTCCTAGACATCTCATGGAATGAGCTGCGATTACATAGTTTGGATAGACAGAGATCATACACTATTATAGAGATGAAAAGAGATCATTTCATGACATGTCTAGGACGACGCAGAATGCAAGGGTTCCCCCTTGCACTTTGTCCCGTCCTAGACATCTCATGGAATGAGCTGCGATTATATAGTTTGGATAGACATAGATCATACACTATTATAGAGATGAAAAGAGATCATTTCATGACATGTCTAGGACGACGCAGAATGCAAGGGTTCCCCCTTGCACTTTGTCCCGTCCTAGACATCTCATGGAATGAGCTGCGATTACATAGTTTGGATAGACAGAGATCATACACTATTATAGAGATGAAAAGAGATCATTTCATGACATGTCTAGGACGACGCAGAATGCAAGGGTTCCCCCTTGTACTTTGTCCCGTCCTAGACATCTCATGGAATGAGCTGCGATTATATAGTTTGGATAGACAGAGATCATACACTATTATAGAGATGAAAAGAGATCATTTCATGACATGTTTAGGACGACGCAGAATGCAAGGGTTCCCCCCTTGCACTTTGTCCCGTCCTAGACATCTCATGCAATGAGCTGCGATTATATAGTTTGGATAGACAGAGATCATACACTATTATAGAGATGAAAAGAGATCATTTCATGACATGTCTAGGACGACGCAGAATGCAAGGGTTCCCCCTTGCACTTTGTCCCGTCCTAGACATCTCATGGAATGAGCTGCGATTACATAGTTTGGATAGACATAGATCATACACTATTATAGAGATGAAAAGAGATCATTTCATGACATGTCTAGGACGACGAAGAATGCAAGGGTTCCCCCTTGCACTTTGTCCCGTCCTAGACATCTCATGGAATGAGCTGCGATTACATAGTTTGGATAGACAGAGATCATACACTATTATAGAGATGAAAAGAGATCATTTCATGACATGTCTAGGACGACGCAGAATGCAAGGGTTCCCCCTTGCACTTTGTCCCGTCCTAGACATCTCATGGAATGAGCTGCGATTACATAGTTTGGATAGACATAGATCATACACTATTATAGAGATGAAAAGAGATCATTTCATGACATGTCTAGGACGACGAAGAATGCAAGGGTTCCCCCTTGCACTTTGTCCCGTCCTAGACATCTCATGGAATGAGCTGCGATTACATAGTTTGGATAGACAGAGATCATACACTATTATAGAGATGAAAAGAGATCATTTCATGACATGTCTAGGACGACGCAGAATGCAAGGGTTCCCCCTTGCACTTTGTCCCGTCCTAGACATCTCATGGAATGAGCTGCGATTACATAGTTTGGATAGACAGAGATCATACACTATTATAGAGATGAAAAAAGATCATTTCATGACATGTCTAGGACGACGCAGAATGCAAGGGTTCCCCCTTGCACTTTTTCCCGTCCTAGACATCTCATGGAATGAGCTGCCATTACATAGTTTGGATAGACAGAGATCATACACTATTATAGAAATGAAAAAAGATCATTTCATGACATGTCTAGGACGACGCAGAATGCAAGGGTTCCCCCTTGCACTTTGTCCCGTCCTAGACATCTCATGGAACGAGCTGCGATTACATAGTTTTGATAGACAGAGATTATAGAGATGAAAAGAGATCATTTCATGACATGTCTAGGACGACGCAGAATGCAAGGGTTCCCCCTTGTACTTTGTCCCGTCCTAGACATCTCATGGAATGAGCTGCGATTACATAGTTTGGATAGACAGAGATCATACACTATTATAGAGATGAAAAGAGATCATTTCATGACATGTCTAGGACGACGCAGAATGCAAGGGTTCCCCCTAGCACTTTGTCCCGTCCTAGACATCTCATGGAATGAGCTGCGATTACATAGTTTGGATAGACAGAGATCATACACTATTATAGAGATGAAAAGAGATCATTTCATGACATGTCTAGGACGACGCAGAATGCAAGGGTTCCCCCTTGCACTTTGTCCCGTCCTAGACATCTCATGGAATGAGCTGCGATTACATAGTTTGGATAGACAGAGATCATACACTATTATAGAGATGAAAAGAGATCATTACATGGCATGTCTAGGACGATGCAGAATGCAAGGGTTCCCCCTTGCACTTTGTCCCGTCCTAGACATCTCATGGAATGAGCTGCGATTACATAGTTTGGATAGACAGAGATCATACACTATTATAGAGATGAAAAGAGATCATTTCATGACATGTCTAGGACGACGCAGAATGCAAGGGTTCCCCCTTGTACTTTGTCCCGTCCTAGACATCTCATGGAATGAGCTGCGATTATATAGTTTGGATAGACAGAGATCATACACTATTATAGAAATGAAAAGAGATCATTTCATGACATGTCTAGGACGACGCAGAATGCAAGGGTTCCCCCTTGCACTTTGTCCCGTCCTAGACATCTCATGGAATGAGCTGCGATTACATAGTTTGGATAGACAGAGATCATACACTATTATAGAGATGAAAAGAGATCATTTCATGACATGTCTAGGACGACGCAGAATGCAAGGGTTCCCCTCAGCACTTTGTCCCGTCCTAGACATCTCATGGAATGAGCTGCGATTACATAGTTCGGATAGACAGAGATCATACACTATTATAGAGATGAAAAGAGATCGTTTCATGACATGTCTAGGACGACGCAGAATGCAAGGGTTCCCCCTTGCACGTTGTCCCGTCCTAGACATCTCATGGAATGAGCTGCGGTTACATAGTTTGGATAGACAGAGATCATACACTATTATAGAGATGAAAAGAGATCATTTCATGACATGTCTAGGACGACGCAGAATGCAAGGGTTCCCCCTTGCACTTTGTCCCGTCCTAGACATCTCATGGAATGAGCTGCGATTACATAGTTTGGATAGACAGAGATCATACACTATTATAGAGATGAAAAGAGATCATTTCATGACATGTCTAGGACGACGCAGAATGCAAGGGTTCCCCCTTGCACTTTGTCCCGTCCTAGACATCTCATGGAATGAGCTGCGATTATATAGTTTGGATAGACATAGATCATACACTATTATAGAGATGAAAAGAGATCATTTCATGACATGTCTAGGACGACGCAGAATGCAAGGGTTCCCCCTTGCACTTTGTCCCGTCCTAGACATCTCATGGAATGAGCTGCGATTACATAGTTTGGATAGACAGAGATCATACACTATTATAGAGATGAAAAGAGATCATTTCATGACATGTCTAGGACGACGCAGAATGCAAGGGTTCCTTGTACTTTGTCCCGTCCTAGACATCTCATGGAATGGGCTGCGATTATATAGTTTGGATAGACAGAGATCATACACTATTATAGAGATGAAAAGAGATCATTTCATGACATGTTTAGGACGACGCAGAATGCAAGGGTTCCCCCTTGCACTTTGTCCCGTCCTAGACATCTCATGGATTGAGCTGCGATTACATGGTTTGGATAGACAGAGATCATACACTATTATAGAGATGAAAAGAGATCATTTCATGACATGTCTAGGACGACGCAGAATGCAAGGGTTCCCCCTTGCACTTTGTCCCGTCCTAGACATCTCATGGAATGAGCTGCGATTACATAGTTTGGATAGACAGAGATCATACACTATTATAGAGATGAAAAGAGATCATTTCATGACATGTCTAGGACGACGCAGAATGCAAGGGTTCCCCCTAGCACTTTGTCCCGTCCTAGACATCTCATGGAATGAGCTGCGATTACATAGTTTGGATAGACAGAGATCATACACTATTATAGAGATGAAAAGAGATCATTTCATGACATGTCTAGGACGACGCAGAATGCAAGGGTTCCCCCTTGCACTTTGTCCCGTCCTAGACATCTCATGGAATGAGCTGCGATTACATAGTTTGGATAGACAGAGATCATACACTATTATAGAGATGAAAAGAGATCATTTCATGACATGTCTAGGACGACGAAGAATGCAAGGGTTCCCCCTTGCACTTTGTCCCGTCCTAGACATCTCATGGAATGAGCTGCGATTACATAGTTTGGATAGACAGAGATCATACACTATTATAGAGATGAAAAGAGATCATTTCATGACATGTCTAGGACGACGCAGAATGCAAGGGTTCCCCCTTGCACTTTGTCCCGTCCTAGACATCTCATGGAATGAGCTGCGATTACATAGTTTGGATAGACAGAGATCATACACTATTATAGAGATGAAAAAAGATCATTTCATGACATGTCTAGGACGACGCAGAATGCAAGGGTTCCCCCTTGCACTTTTTCCCGTCCTAGACATCTCATGGAATGAGCTGCCATTACATAGTTTGGATAGACAGAGATCATACACTATTATAGAAATGAAAAAAGATCATTTCATGACATGTCTAGGACGACGCAGAATGCAAGGGTTCCCCCTTGCACTTTGTCCCGTCCTAGACATCTCATGGAACGAGCTGCGATTACATAGTTTTGATAGACAGAGATTATAGAGATGAAAAGAGATCATTTCATGACATGTCTAGGACGACGCAGAATGCAAGGGTTCCCCCTTGTACTTTGTCCCGTCCTAGACATCTCATGGAATGAGCTGCGATTATATAGTTTGGATAGACAGAGATCATACACTATTATAGAGTTGAAAAGAGATCATTTCATGACATGTCTAGGACGACGCAGAATGCAAGGGTTCCCCCCTTGCATTTTGTCCCGTCCTAGACATCTCATGGAATGAGCTTCGATTACATAGTTTGGATAGACAGAGATCATACACTATTATAGAGATGAAAAGAGATCATTTCATGACATGTCTAGGACGACGCAGAATGCAAGGGTTCCCCCTTGCACTTTGTCCCGTCCTAGACATCTCATGGAATGAGCTGCGATTACATAGTTTGGATAGACAGAGATCATACACTATTATAGAGATGAAAAGAGATCATTTCATGACATGTCTAGGACGACGAAGAATGCAAGGGTTCCCCCTTGCACTTTGTCCCGTCCTAGACATCTCATGGAATGAGCTGCGATTACATAGTTTGGATAGACAGAGATCATACACTATTATAGAGATGAAAAGAGATCATTTCATGACATGTCTAGGACGACGCAGAATGCAAGGGTTCCCCCTTGCACTTTGTCCCGTCCTAGACATCTCATGGAATGAGCTGCGATTACATAGTTTGGATAGACAGAGATCATACACTATTATAGAGATGAAAAAAGATCATTTCATGACATGTCTAGGGCGACGCAGAATGCAAGAGTTCCCCCTTGCACTTTGTCCCGTCCTAGACATCTCATGGAACGAGCTGCGATTACATAGTTTTGATAGACAGAGATCATACACTATTATAGAGATGAAAAGAGATCATTTCATGACATGTCTAGGACGACGCAGAATGCAAGGGTTCCCCCTTGTACTTTGTCCCGTCCTAGACATCTCATGGAATGAGCTGCGATTATATAGTTTGGATAGACAGAGATCATACACTATTATAGAGATGAAAAGAGATCATTTCATGACATGTCTAGGACGACGCAGAATGCAAGGGTTCCCCCCTTGCACTTTGTCCCGTCCTAGACATCTCATGGAATGAGCTTCGATTACATAGTTTGGATAGACAGAGATCATACACTATTATAGCGATGAAAAGAGATCATTTCATGACATGTCTAGGACGACGCAGAATGCAAGGGTTCCCCCTTGCACTTTGTCCCGTCCTAGACATCTCATGGAATGAGCTGCGATTATATAGTTTGGATAGACAGAGATCATACACTATTATAGAGATGAAAAGAGATCATTTCATGACATGTCTAGGACGACGCAGAATGCAAGGGTTCCCCCTTGCACTTTGTCCCGTCCTAGACATCTCATGGAATGAGCTGCGATTACATAGTTTGGATGGACAGAGATCATACACTATTATAGAGATGAAAAGAGATCATTTCATGACATGTCTAGGACGACGCAGAATGCAAGGGTTCCCCCTAGCACTTTGTCCCGTCCTAGACATCTCATGGAATGAGCTGCGATTACATAGTTGGATAGACAGAGATCATACACTATTATAGAGATGAAAAGAGATCATTTCATGACATGTCTAGGACGACGCAGAATGCAAGGGTTCCCCCCTTGCACTTTGTCCCGTCCTAGACATCTCATGGATTGAGCTGCGATTACATAGTTTGGATAGACAGAGATCATACACTATTATAGAGATGAAAAGAGATCATTTCATGACATGTCTAGGACGACGCAGAATGCAAGGGTTCCCCCTTGCACTTTGTCCCGTCCTAGACATCTCATGGAATGAGCTGCGATTACATAGTTCGGATAGACAGAGATCATACACTATTATAGAGATGAAAAGAGATCATTTCATGACATGTCTAGGACGACGCAGAATGCAAGGGTTCCCCTAGCACTTTGTCCTGTCCTAGACATCTCATGGAATGAGCTGCGATTACATAGTTTGGATAGACAGAGATCATACACTATTATAGAGATAAAAAGAGATCATTTCATGACATGTCTAGGACGACGCAGAATGCAAGGGTTCCCCCTTGCACTTTGTCCCGTCCTAGACATCTCATGGAATGAGCTGCGATTACATAGTTTGGATAGACAGAGATCATACACTATTATAGAGATGAAAAAAGATCATTTCATGACATGTCTAGGACGACGCAGAATGCAAGGGTTCCCCCTTGCACTTTTTCCCGTCCTAGACATCTCATGGAATGAGCTGCCATTACATAGTTTGGATAGACAGAGATCATACACTATTATAGAGATGAAAAGAGATCATTTCATGACATGTCTAGGACGACGCAGAATGCAAGGGTTCCCCCTTGCACTTTGTCCCGTCCTAGACATCTCATGGAACGAGCTGCGATTACATAGTTTTGATAGACAGAGATCATACACTATTATAGAGATGAAAAGAGATCATTTCATGACATGTCTAGGACGACGCAGAATGCAAGGGTTCCCCCTTGTACTTTGTCCCGTCCTAGACATCTCATGGAATGAGCTGCGATTATATAGTTTGGATAGACAGAGATCATACACTATTATAGAGATGAAAAGAGATCATTTCATGACATGTCTAGGACGACGCAGAATGCAAGGGTTCCCCCTTGCACTTTGTCCCGTCCTAGACATCTCATGGAATGAGCTGCGATTACATAGTTTGGATAGACATAGATCATACACTATTATAGAGATGAAAAGAGATCATTTCATGACATGTCTAGGACGACGAAGAATGCAAGGGTTCCCCCTTGCACTTTGTCCCGTCCTAGACATCTCATGGAATGAGCTGCGATTACATAGTTTGGATAGACAGAGATCATACACTATTATAGAGATCAAAAGAGATCATTTCATGACATGTCTAGGACGACGCAGAATGCAAGGGTTCCCCCTTGCACTTTGTCCCGTCCTAGACATCTCATGGATTGAGCTGCGATTACATAGTTTGGATAGACAGAGATCATACACTATTATAGAGATGAAAAGAGATCATTTCATGACATGTCTAGGACGACGCAGAATGCAAGGGTTCCCCCTTGCACTTTGTCCCGTCCTAGACATCTCATGGAATGAGCTGCGATTACATAGTTCGGATAGACAGAGATCATACACTATTATAGAGATGAAAAGAGATCATTTCATGACATGTCTAGGACGACGCAGAATGCAAGGGTTCCCCTAGCACTTTGTCCTGTCCTAGACATCTCATGGAATGAGCTGCGATTACATAGTTTGGATAGACAGAGATCATACACTATTATAGAGATAAAAAGAGATCATTTCATGACATGTCTAGGACGACGCAGAATGCAAGGGTTCCCCCTTGCACTTTGTCCCGTCCTAGACATCTCATGGAATGAGCTGCGATTACATAGTTTGGATAGACAGAGATCATACACTATTATAGAGATGAAAAAAGATCATTTCATGACATGTCTAGGACGACGCAGAATGCAAGGGTTCCCCCTTGCACTTTTTCCCGTCCTAGACATCTCATGGAATGAGCTGCCATTACATAGTTTGGATAGACAGAGATCATACACTATTATAGAGATGAAAAGAGATCATTTCATGACATGTCTAGGACGACGCAGAATGCAAGGGTTCCCCCTTGCACTTTGTCCCGTCCTAGACATCTCATGGAACGAGCTGCGATTACATAGTTTTGATAGACAGAGATCATACACTATTATAGAGATGAAAAGAGATCATTTCATGACATGTCTAGGACGACGCAGAATGCAAGGGTTCCCCCTTGTACTTTGTCCCGTCCTAGACATCTCATGGAATGAGCTGCGATTATATAGTTTGGATAGACAGAGATCATACACTATTATAGAGATGAAAAGAGATCATTTCATGACATGTCTAGGACGACGCAGAATGCAAGGGTTCCCCCTTGCACTTTGTCCCGTCCTAGACATCTCATGGAATGAGCTGCGATTACATAGTTTGGATAGACATAGATCATACACTATTATAGAGATGAAAAGAGATCATTTCATGACATGTCTAGGACGACGAAGAATGCAAGGGTTCCCCCTTGCACTTTGTCCCGTCCTAGACATCTCATGGAATGAGCTGCGATTACATAGTTTGGATAGACAGAGATCATACACTATTATAGAGATCAAAAGAGATCATTTCATGACATGTCTAGGACGACGCAGAATGCAAGGGTTCCCCCTTGCACTTTGTCCCGTCCTAGACATCTCATGGAATGAGCTGCGATTACATAGTTTGGATAGACATAGATCATACACTATTATAGAGATGAAAAGAGATCATTTCATGACATGTCTAGGACGACGAAGAATGCAAGGGTTCCCCCTTGCACTTTGTCCCGTCCTAGACATCTCATGGAATGAGCTGCGATTACATAGTTTGGATAGACAGAGATCATACACTATTATAGAGATGAAAAAAGATCATTTCATGACATGTCTAGGACGACGCAGAATGCAAGGGTTCCCCCTTGCACTTTTTCCCGTCCTAGACATCTCATGGAATGAGCTGCGATTACATAGTTTGGATAGACAGAGATCATACACTATTATAGAGATGAAAAGAGATCATTTCATGACATGTCTAGGACGACGCAGAATGCAAGGGTTCCCCCTAGCACTTTGTCCTGTCCTAGACATCTCATGGAATGAGCTGCGATTACATAGTTTGGATAGACAGAGATCATACACTATTATAGAGATGAAAAGAGATCATTTCATGACATGTCTAGGACGACGCAGAATGCAAGGGTTCCCCCTTGCACTTTGTCCCGTCCTAGACATCTCATGGAATGAGCTGCGATTACATAGTTTGGATAGACAGAGATCATACACTATTATAGAGATGAAAAAGATCATTTCATGACATGTCTAGGACGACGCAGAATGCAAGGGTTCCCCCTTGCACTTTGTCCCGTCCTAGACATCTCATGGAATGAGCTGCGATTACATAGTTTGGATAGACAGAGATCATACACTATTATAGAGATGAAAAGAGATCATTTCATGACATGTCTAGGACGACGCAGAATGCAAGGGTTCCCCCTAGCACTTTGTCCCGTCCTAGACATCTCATGGAATGAGCTGCGATTACATAGTTTGGATAGACAGAGATCATACACTATTATAGAGATGAAAAGAGATCATTTCATGACATGTCTAGGACGACGCAGAATGCAAGGGTTCCCCCTTGCACTTTGTCCCGTCCTAGACATCTCATGGAATGAGCTGCGATTACATAGTTTGGATAGACAGAGATCATACACTATTATAGAGATGAAAAGAGATCATTTCATGACATGTCTAGGACGACGCAGAATGCAAGGGTTCCCCCTTGCACTTTGTCCCGTCCTAGACATCTCATGGAATGAGCTGCGATTATATAGTTTGGATAGACATAGATCATACACTATTATAGAGATGAAAAGAGATCATTTCATGACATGTCTAGGACGACGCAGAATGCAAGGGTTCCCCCTTGCACTTTGTCCCGTCCTAGACATCTCATGGAATGAGCTGCGATTACATAGTTTGGATAGACAGAGATCATACACTATTATAGAGATGAAAAGAGATCATTTCATGACATGTCTAGGACGACGCAGAATGCAAGGGTTCCCCCTTGTACTTTGTCCCGTCCTAGACATCTCATGGAATGAGCTGCGATTATATAGTTTGGATAGACAGAGATCATACACTATTATAGAGATGAAAAGAGATCATTTCATGACATGTTTAGGACGACGCAGAATGCAAGGGTTCCCCCCTTGCACTTTGTCCCGTCCTAGACATCTCATGGAATGAGCTTCGATTACATAGTTTGGATAGACAGAGATCATACACTATTATAGAGATGAAAAGAGATCATTTCATGACATGTCTAGGACGACGCAGAATGCAAAGGTTCCCCCTTGCACTTTGTCCCGTCCTAGACATCTCATGGAATGAGCTGCGATTACATAGTTTGGATAGACAGAGATCATACACTATTATAAAGATGAAAAGAGATCATTTCATGACATGTCTAGGACGACGCAGAATGCAAGGGTTCCCCCTTGCACTTTGTCCCGTCCTAGACATCTCATGGAATGAGCTGCGATTATATAGTTTGGATAGACAGAGATCATACACTATTATAGAGATGAAAAGAGATCATTTCATGACATGTCTAGGACGACGCAGAATGCAAGGGTTCCCCCTTGCACTTTGTCCCGTCCTAGACATCTCATGGAACGAGCTGCGATTACATAGTTTTGATAGACAGAGATTATAGAGATGAAAAGAGATCATTTCATGACATGTCTAGGACGACGCAGAATGCAAGGGTTCCCCCTTGTACTTTGTCCCGTCCTAGACATCTCATGGAATGAGCTGCGATTATATAGTTTGGATAGACAGAGATCATACACTATTATAGAGATGAAAAGAGATCATTTCATGACATGTCTAGGACGACGCAGAATGCAAGGGTTCCCCCTTGCATTTTGTCCCGTCCTAGACATCTCATGGAATGAGCTTCGATTACATAGTTTGGATAGACAGAGATCATACACTATTATAGAGATGAAAAGAGATCATTTCATGACATGTCTAGGACGACGCAGAATGCAAGGGTTCCCCCTTGCACTTTGTCCCGTCCTAGACATCTCATGGAATGAGCTGCGATTACATAGTTTGGATAGACAGAGATCATACACTATTATAGAGATGAAAAGAGATCATTTCATGACATGTCTAGGACGACGAAGAATGCAAGGGTTCCCCCTTGCACTTTGTCCCGTCCTAGACATCTCATGGAATGAGCTGCGATTACATAGTTTGGATAGACAGAGATCATACACTATTATAGAGATGAAAAGAGATCATTTCATGACATGTCTAGGACGACGCAGAATGCAAGGGTTCCCCCTTGCACTTTGTCCCGTCCTAGACATCTCATGGAATGAGCTGCGATTACATAGTTTGGATAGACAGAGATCATACACTATTATAGAGATGAAAAAAGATCATTTCATGACATGTCTAGGACGACGCAGAATGCAAGGGTTCCCCCTTGCACTTTTTCCCGTCCTAGACATCTCATGGAATGAGCTGCCATTACATAGTTTGGATAGACAGAGATCATACACTATTATAGAGATGAAAAGAGATCATTTCATGACATGTCTAGGACGACGCAGAATGCAAGAGTTCCCCCTTGCACTTTGTCCCGTCCTAGACATCTCATGGAATGAGCTGCGATTATATAGTTTGGATAGACAGAGATCATACACTATTATAGAGATGAAAAGAGATCATTTCATGACATGTCTAGGACGACGCAGAATGCAAGGGTTCCCCCCTTGCACTTTGTCCCGTCCTAGACATCTCATGGAATGAGCTTCGATTACATAGTTTGGATAGACAGAGATCATACACTATTATAGCGATGAAAAGAGATCATTTCATGACATGTCTAGGACGACGCAGAATGCAAGGGTTCCCCCTTGCACTTTGTCCCGTCCTAGACATCTCATGGAATGAGCTGCGATTATATAGTTTGGATAGACAGAGATCATACACTATTATAGAGATGAAAAGAGATCATTTCATGACATGTCTAGGACGACGCAGAATGCAAGGGTTCCCCCTTGCACTTTGTCCCGTCCTAGACATCTCATGGAATGAGCTGCGATTACATAGTTTGGATGGACAGAGATCATACACTATTATAGAGATGAAAAGAGATCATTTCATGACATGTCTAGGACGACACAGAATGCAAGGGTTCCCCCTAGCACTTTGTCCCGTCCTAGACATCTCATGGAATGAGCTGCGATTACATAGTTGGATAGACAGAGATCATACACTATTATAGAGATGAAAAGAGATCATTTCATGACATGTCTAGGACGACGCAGAATGCAAGGGTTCCCCTAGCACTTTGTCCTGTCCTAGACATCTCATGGAATGAGCTGCGATTACATAGTTTGGATAGACAGAGATCATACACTATTATAGAGATGAAAAGAGATCATTTCATGACATGTCTAGGACGACGCAGAATGCAAGGGTTCCCCCTTGCACTTTGTCCCGTCCTAGACATCTCATGGAATGAGCTGCGATTACATAGTTTGGATAGACAGAGATCATACACTATTATAGAGATGAAAAAAGATCATTTCATGACATGTCTAGGACGACGCAGAATGCAAGGGTTCCCCCTTGCACTTTTTCCCGTCCTAGACATCTCATGGAATGAGCTGCCATTACATAGTTTGGATAGACAGAGATCATACACTATTATAGAGATGAAAAGAGATCATTTCATGACATGTCTAGGACGACGCAGAATGCAAGGGTTCCCCCTTGCACTTTGTCCCGTCCTAGACATCTCATGGAACGAGCTGCGATTACATAGTTTTGATAGACAGAGATCATACACTATTATAGAGATGAAAAGAGATCATTTCATGACATGTCTAGGACGACGCAGAATGCAAGGGTTCCCCCTTGTACTTTGTCCCGTCCTAGACATCTCATGGAATGAGCTGCGATTATATAGTTTGGATAGACAGAGATCATACACTATTATAGAGATGAAAAGAGATCATTTCATGACATGTCTAGGACGACGCAGAATGCAAGGGTTCCCCCTTGCACTTTGTCCCGTCCTAGACATCTCATGGAATGAGCTGCGATTACATAGTTTGGATAGACATAGATCATACACTATTATAGAGATGAAAAGAGATCATTTCATGACATGTCTAGGACGACGAAGAATGCAAGGGTTCCCCCTTGCACTTTGTCCCGTCCTAGACATCTCATGGAATGAGCTTCGATTACATAGTTTGGATAGACAGAGATCATACACTATTATAGAGATCAAAAGAGATCATTTCATGACATGTCTAGGACGACGCAGAATGCAAGGGTTCCCCCTTGCACTTTGTCCCGTCCTAGACATCTCATGGAATGAGCTGCGATTACATAGTTTGGATAGACATAGATCATACACTATTATAGAGATGAAAAGAGATCATTTCATGACATGTCTAGGACGACGAAGAATGCAAGGGTTCCCCCTTGCACTTTGTCCCGTCCTAGACATCTCATGGAATGAGCTGCGATTACATAGTTTGGATAGACAGAGATCATACACTATTATAGAGATGAAAAAGATCATTTCATGACATGTCTAGGACGACGCAGAATGCAAGGGTTCCCCTAGCACTTTGTCCTGTCCTAGACATCTCATGGAATGAGCTGCGATTACATAGTTTGGATAGACAGAGATCATACACTATTATAGAGATGAAAAGAGATCATTTCATGACATGTCTAGGACGACGCAGAATGCAAGGGTTCCCCCTTGCACTTTGTCCCGTCCTAGACATCTCATGGAATGAGCTGCGATTACATAGTTTGGATAGACAGAGATCATACACTATTATAGAGATGAAAAAAGATCATTTCATGACATGTCTAGGACGACGCAGAATGCAAGGGTTCCCCCTTGCACTTTTTCCCGTCCTAGACATCTCATGGAATGAGCTGCCATTACATAGTTTGGATAGACAGAGATCATACACTATTATAGAGATGAAAAGAGATCATTTCATGACATGTCTAGGACGACGCAGAATGCAAGGGTTCCCCTTGCACTTTGTCCCGTCCTAGACATCTCATGGAACGAGCTGCGATTACATAGTTTTGATAGACAGAGATCATACACTATTATAGAGATGAAAAGAGATCATTTCATGACATGTCTAGGACGACGCAGAATGCAAGGGTTCCCCTTGTACTTTGTCCCGTCCTAGACATCTCATGGAATGAGCTGCGATTATATAGTTTGGATAGACAGAGATCATACACTATTATAGAGATGAAAAGAGATCATTTCATGACATGTCTAGGACGACGCAGAATGCAAGGGTTCCCCCTTGCACTTTGTCCCGTCCTAGACATCTCATGGAATGAGCTGCGATTACATAGTTTGGATAGACATAGATCATACACTATTATAGAGATGAAAAGAGATCATTTCATGACATGTCTAGGACGACGAAGAATGCAAGGGTTCCCCCTTGCACTTTGTCCCGTCCTAGACATCTCATGGAATGAGCTTCGATTACATAGTTTGGATAGACAGAGATCATACACTATTATAGAGATCAAAAGAGATCATTTCATGACATGTCTAGGACGACGCAGAATGCAAGGGTTCCCCCTTGCACTTTGTCCCGTCCTAGACATCTCATGGAATGAGCTGCGATTACATAGTTTGGATAGACATAGATCATACACTATTATAGAGATGAAAAGAGATCATTTCATGACATGTCTAGGACGACGAAGAATGCAAGGGTTCCCCCTTGCACTTTGTCCCGTCCTAGACATCTCATGGAATGAGCTGCGATTACATAGTTTGGATAGACAGAGATCATACACTATTATAGAGATGAAAAAAGATCATTTCATGACATGTCTAGGACGACGCAGAATGCAAGGGTTCCCCCTTGCACTTTTCCCGTCCTAGACATCTCATGGAATGAGCTGCGATTACATAGTTTGGATAGACAGAGATCATACACTATTATAGAGATGAAAAGAGATCATTTCATGACATGTCTAGGACGACGCAGAATGCAAGGGTTCCCCCTAGCACTTTGTCCTGTCCTAGACATCTCATGGAATGAGCTGCGATTACATAGTTTGGATAGACAGAGATCATACACTATTATAGAGATGAAAAGAGATCATTTCATGACATGTCTAGGACGACGCAGAATGCAAGGGTTCCCCCTTGCACTTTGTCCCGTCCTAGACATCTCATGGAATGAGCTGCGATTACATAGTTTGGATAGACAGAGATCATACACTATTATAGAGATGAAAAAGATCATTTCATGACATGTCTAGGACGACGCAGAATGCAAGGGTTCCCCCTTGCACTTTGTCCCGTCCTAGACATCTCATGGAATGAGCTGCGATTACATAGTTTGGATAGACAGAGATCATACACTATTATAGAGATGAAAAGAGATCATTTCATGACATGTCTAGGACGACGCAGAATGCAAGGGTTCCCCCTAGCACTTTGTCCCGTCCTAGACATCTCATGGAATGAGCTGCGATTACATAGTTTGGATAGACAGAGATCATACACTATTATAGAGATGAAAAGAGATCATTTCATGACATGTCTAGGACGACGCAGAATGCAAGGGTTCCCCCTTGCACTTTGTCCCGTCCTAGACATCTCATGGAATGAGCTGCGATTACATAGTTTGGATAGACAGAGATCATACACTATTATAGAGATGAAAAGAGATCATTTCATGACATGTCTAGGACGACGCAGAATGCAAGGGTTCCCCCTTGCACTTTGTCCCGTCCTAGACATCTCATGGAATGAGCTGCGATTATATAGTTTGGATAGACATAGATCATACACTATTATAGAGATGAAAAGAGATCATTTCATGACATGTCTAGGACGACGCAGAATGCAAGGGTTCCCCCTTGCACTTTGTCCCGTCCTAGACATCTCATGGAATGAGCTGCGATTACATAGTTTGGATAGACAGAGATCATACACTATTATAGAGATGAAAAGAGATCATTTCATGACATGTCTAGGACGACGCAGAATGTAAGGGTTCCCCCTTGTACTTTGTCCCGTCCTAGACATCTCATGGAATGAGCTGCGATTATATAGTTTGGATAGACAGAGATCATACACTATTATAGAGATGAAAAGAGATCATTTCATGACATGTTTAGGACGACGCAGAATGCAAGGGTTCCCCCTTGCACTTTGTCCCGTCCTAGACATCTCATGGAATGAGCTGCGATTATATAGTTTGGATAGACAGAGATCATACACTATTATAGAGATGAAAAGAGATCATTTCATGACATGTCTAGGACGACGCAGAATGCAAGGGTTCCCCCTAGCACTTTGTCCCGTCCTAGACATCTCATGGAATGAGCTGCGATTACATAGTTGGATAGACAGAGATCATACACTATTATAGAGATGAAAAGAGATCATTTCATGACATGTCTAGGACGACGCAGAATGCAAGGGTTCCCCCTTGCACTTTGTCCCGTCCTAGACATCTCATGGATTGAGCTGCGATTACATAGTTTGGATAGACAGAGATCATACACTATTATAGAGATGAAAAGAGATCATTTCATGACATGTCTAGGACGACGCAGAATGCAAGGGTTCCCCCTTGCACTTTGTCCCGTCCTAGACATCTCATGGAATGAGCTGCGATTACATAGTTCGGATAGACAGAGATCATACACTATTATAGAGATGAAAAGAGATCATTTCATGACATGTCTAGGACGACGCAGAATGCAAGGGTTCCCCTAGCACTTTGTCCTGTCCTAGACATCTCATGGAATGAGCTGCGATTACATAGTTTGGATAGACAGAGATCATACACTATTATAGAGATGAAAAGAGATCATTTCATGACATGTCTAGGACGACGCAGAATGCAAGGGTTCCCCCTTGCACTTTGTCCCGTCCTAGACATCTCATGGAATGAGCTGCGATTACATAGTTTGGATAGACAGAGATCATACACTATTATAGAGATGAAAAAAGATCATTTCATGACATGTCTAGGACGACGCAGAATGCAAGGGTTCCCCCTTGCACTTTTTCCCGTCCTAGACATCTCATGGAATGAGCTGCCATTACATAGTTTGGATAGACAGAGATCATACACTATTATAGAGATGAAAAGAGATCATTTCATGACATGTCTAGGACGACGCAGAATGCAAGGGTTCCCCCTTGCACTTTGTCCCGTCCTAGACATCTCATGGAACGAGCTGCGATTACATAGTTTTGATAGACAGAGATCATACACTATTATAGAGATGAAAAGAGATCATTTCATGACATGTCTAGGACGACGCAGAATGCAAGGGTTCCCCCTTGTACTTTGTCCCGTCCTAGACATCTCATGGAATGAGCTGCGATTATATAGTTTGGATAGACAGAGATCATACACTATTATAGAGATGAAAAGAGATCATTTCATGACATGTCTAGGACGACGCAGAATGCAAGGGTTCCCCCTTGCACTTTGTCCCGTCCTAGACATCTCATGGAATGAGCTGCGATTACATAGTTTGGATAGACATAGATCATACACTATTATAGAGATGAAAAGAGATCATTTCATGACATGTCTAGGACGACGAAGAATGCAAGGGTTCCCCCTTGCACTTTGTCCCGTCCTAGACATCTCATGGAATGAGCTGCGATTACATAGTTTGGATAGACAGAGATCATACACTATTATAGAGATCAAAAGAGATCATTTCATGACATGTCTAGGACGACGCAGAATGCAAGGGTTCCCCCTTGCACTTTGTCCCGTCCTAGACATCTCATGGAATGAGCTGCGATTACATAGTTTGGATAGACATAGATCATACACTATTATAGAGATGAAAAGAGATCATTTCATGACATGTCTAGGACGACGAAGAATGCAAGGGTTCCCCCTTGCACTTTGTCCCGTCCTAGACATCTCATGGAATGAGCTGCGATTACATAGTTTGGATAGACAGAGATCATACACTATTATAGAGATGAAAAAAGATCATTTCATGACATGTCTAGGACGACGCAGAATGCAAGGGTTCCCCCTTGCACTTTTTCCCGTCCTAGACATCTCATGGAATGAGCTGCGATTACATAGTTTGGATAGACAGAGATCATACACTATTATAGAGATGAAAAGAGATCATTTCATGACATGTCTAGGACGACGCAGAATGCAAGGGTTCCCCCTAGCACTTTGTCCTGTCCTAGACATCTCATGGAATGAGCTGCGATTACATAGTTTGGATAGACAGAGATCATACACTATTATAGAGATGAAAAGAGATCATTTCATGACATGTCTAGGACGACGCAGAATGCAAGGGTTCCCCCTTGCACTTTGTCCCGTCCTAGACATCTCATGGAATGAGCTGCGATTACATAGTTTGGATAGACAGAGATCATACACTATTATAGAGATGAAAAAGATCATTTCATGACATGTCTAGGACGACGCAGAATGCAAGGGTTCCCCCTTGCACTTTGTCCCGTCCTAGACATCTCATGGAATGAGCTGCGATTACATAGTTTGGATAGACAGAGATCATACACTATTATAGAGATGAAAAGAGATCATTTCATGACATGTCTAGGACGACGCAGAATGCAAGGGTTCCCCCTAGCACTTTGTCCCGTCCTAGACATCTCATGGAATGAGCTGCGATTACATAGTTTGGATAGACAGAGATCATACACTATTATAGAGATGAAAAGAGATCATTTCATGACATGTCTAGGACGACGCAGAATGCAAGGGTTCCCCCTTGCACTTTGTCCCGTCCTAGACATCTCATGGAATGAGCTGCGATTACATAGTTTGGATAGACAGAGATCATACACTATTATAGAGATGAAAAGAGATCATTTCATGACATGTCTAGGACGACGCAGAATGCAAGGGTTCCCCCTTGCACTTTGTCCCGTCCTAGACATCTCATGGAATGAGCTGCGATTATATAGTTTGGATAGACATAGATCATACACTATTATAGAGATGAAAAGAGATCATTTCATGACATGTCTAGGACGACGCAGAATGCAAGGGTTCCCCCTTGCACTTTGTCCCGTCCTAGACATCTCATGGAATGAGCTGCGATTACATAGTTTGAATAGACAGAGATCATACACTATTATAGAGATGAAAAGAGATCATTTCATGACATGTCTAGGACGACGCAGAATGCAAGGGTTCCCCCTTGTACTTTGTCCCGTCCTAGACATCTCATGGAATGAGCTGCGATTATATAGTTTGGATAGACAGAGATCATACACTATTATAGAGATGAAAAGAGATCATTTCATGACATGTTTAGGACGACGCAGAATGCAAGGGTTCCCCCCTTGCACTTTGTCCCGTCCTAGACATCTCATGGAATGAGCTTCGATTACATAGTTTGGATAGACAGAGATCATACACTATTATAGAGATGAAAAGAGATCATTTCATGACATGTCTAGGACGACGCAGAATGCAAAGGTTCCCCCTTGCACTTTGTCCCGTCCTAGACATCTCATGGAATGAGCTGCGATTACATAGTTTGGATAGACAGAGATCATACACTATTATAGAGATGAAAAGAGATCATTTCATGACATGTCTAGGACGACGCAGAATGCAAGGGTCCCCCCTTGCACTTTGTCCCGTCCTAGACATCTCATGGAATGAGCTGCGATTACATAGTTTGTTAGACAGAGATCATACACTATTATAAAGATGAAAAGAGATCATTTCATGACATGTCTAGGACGACGCAGAATGCAAGGGTTCCCCCTTGCACTTTGTCCCGTCCTAGACATCTCATGGAATGAGCTGCGATTATATAGTTTGGATAGACAGAGATCATACACTATTATAGAGATGAAAAGAGATCATTTCATGACATGTCTAGGACGACGCAGAATGCAAGGGTTCCCCCTTGCACTTTGTCCCGTCCTAGACATCTCATGGAATGAGCTGCGATTACATAGTTTGGATAGACATAGATCATACACTATTATAGAGATGAAAAGAGATCATTTCATGACATGTCTAGGACGACGAAGAATGCAAGGGTTCCCCCTTGCACTTTGTCCCGTCCTAGACATCTCATGGAATGAGCTGCGATTACATAGTTTGGATAGACAGAGATCATACACTATTATAGAGATGAAAAGAGATCATTTCATGACATGTCTAGGACGACGCAGAATGCAAGGGTTCCCCCTTGCACTTTGTCCCGTCCTAGACATCTCATGGAATGAGCTGCGATTACATAGTTTGGATAGACATAGATCATACACTATTATAGAGATGA
Organism: Strongylocentrotus droebachiensis; assembly: GCA_035222895.1. Classification (NCBI taxonomy): domain Eukaryota; kingdom Metazoa; phylum Echinodermata; class Echinoidea; order Camarodonta; family Strongylocentrotidae; genus Strongylocentrotus; species Strongylocentrotus droebachiensis. The sequence continues at coordinate 38,407 of JAVYIG010013362.1, forward strand.
AAAGAGATCATTTCATGACATGTCTAGGACGACGAAGAATGCAAGGGTTCCCCCTTGCACTTTGTCCCGTCCTAGACATCTCATGGAATGAGCTGCGATTACATAGTTTGGATAGACAGAGATCATACACTATTATAGAGATGAAAAAAGATCATTTCATGACATGTCTAGGACGACGCAGAATGCAAGGGTTCCCCCTTGCACTTTTTCCCGTCCTAGACATCTCATGGAATGAGCTGCCATTACATAGTTTGGATAGACAGAGATCATACACTATTATAGAAATGAAAAAAGATCATTTTATGACATGTCTAGGACGACGCAGAATGCAAGGGTTCCCCCTTGCACTTTGTCCCGTCCTAGACATCTCATGGAACGAGCTGCGATTACATAGTTTTGATAGACAGAGATCATACACTATTATAGAGATGAAAAGAGATCATTTCATGACATGTCTAGGACGACGCAGAATGCAAGGGTTCCCCCTTGTACTTTGTCCCGTCCTAGACATCTCATGGAATGAGCTGCGATTATATAGTTTGGATAGACAGAGATCATACACTATTATAGAGATGAAAAGAGATCATTTCATGACATGTCTAGGACGACGCAGAATGCAAGGGTTCCCCCCTTGCACTTTGTCCCGTCCTAGACATCTCATGGAATGAGCTTCGATTACATAGTTTGGATAGACAGAGATCATACACTATTATAGAGATGAAAAGAGATCATTTCATGACATGTCTAGGACGACGCAGAATGCAAGGGTTCCCCCTTGCACTTTGTCCCGTCCTAGACATCTCATGGAATGAGCTGCGATTACATAGTTTGGATAGACAGAGATCATACACTATTATAGAGATGAAAAGAGATCATTTCATGACATGTCTAGGACGACGAAGAATGCAAGGGTTCCCCCTTGCACTTCGTCCCGTCCTAGACATCTCATGGAATGAGCTGCGATTACATAGTTTGGATAGACAGAGATCATACACTATTATAGAGATGAAAAGAGATCATTTCATGACATGTCTAGGACGACGCAGAATGCAAGGGTTCCCCCTTGCACTTTGTCCCGTCCTAGACATCTCATGGAATGAGCTGCGATTACATAGTTTGGATAGACAGAGATCATACACTATTATAGAGATGAAAAGAGATCATTTCATGACATGTCTAGGACGACGCAGAATGCAAGGGTCCCCCCTTGCACTCTGTCCCGTCCTAGACATCTCATGGAATGAGGTGCGATTACATAGTTTGTATAGACAGAGATCATACACTATTATAAAGATGAAAAGAGATCATTTCATGACATGTCTAGGACGACGCAGAATGCAAGGGTTCCCCCTTGCACTTTGTCCCGTCCTAGACATCTCATGAAATGAGCTGCGATTATATAGTTTGGATAGACAGAGATCATACACTATTATAGAGATGAAAAGAGATCATTTCATGACATGTCTAGGACGACGCAGAATGCAAGGGTTCCCCCTTGCACTTTGTCCCGTCCTAGACATCTCATGGAATGAGCTGCGATTACATAGTTTGGATAGACATAGATCATACACTATTATAGAGATGAAAAGAGATCATTTCATGACATGTCTAGGACGACGAAGAATGCAAAGGTTCCCCCTTGCACTTTGTCCCGTCCTAGACATCTCATGGAATGAGCTGCGATTACATAGTTTGGATAGACAGAGATCATACACTATTATAGAGATGAAAAGAGATCATTTCATGACATGTCTAGGACGACGCAGAATGCAAGGGTTCCCCCTTGCACTTTGTCCCGTCCTAGACATCTCATGGAATGAGCTGCGATTACATAGTTTGGATAGACATAGATCATACACTATTATAGAGATGAAAAGAGATCATTTCATGACATGTCTAGGACGACGAAGAATGCAAGGGTTCCCCCTTGCACTTTGTCCCGTCCTAGACATCTCATGGAATGAGCTGCGATTACATAGTTTGGATAGACAGAGATCATACACTATTATAGAGATGAAAAGAGATCATTTCATGACATGTCTAGGACGACGCAGAATGCAAGGGTTCCCCCTTGCACTTTTTCCCGTCCTAGACATCTCATGGAATGAGCTGCCCTTACATAGTTTGGATATACAGAGATCATACACTATTATAGAGATGAAAAGAGATCATTTCATGACATGTCTAGGACGACGCAGAATGCAAGGGTTCCCCCTTGCACTTTGTCCCGTCCTAGACATCTCATGGAACGAGCTGCGATTACATAGTTTTGATAGACAGAGATCATACACTATTATAGAGATGAAAAGAGATCATTTCATGACATGTCTAGGACGACGCAGAATGCAAGGGTTCCCCCTTGTACTTTGTCCCGTCCTAGACATCTCATGGAATGAGCTGCGATTATATAGTTTGGATAGACAGAGATCATACACTATTATAGAGATGAAAATAGATCATTTCATGACATGTCTAGGACGACGCAGAATGCAAGGGTCCCCCCCTTGCACTTTGTCCCGTCCTAGACATCTCATGGAATGAGCTTCGATTACATAGTTTGGATAGACAGAGATCATACACTATTATAGAGATGAAAAGAGATCATTTCATGACATGTCTAGGACGACGCAGAATGCAAGGGTTCCCCCTTGCACTTTGTCCCGTCCTAGACATCTCATGGAATGAGCTGCGATTACATAGTTTGGATAGACAGAGATCATACACTATTATAGAGATGAAAAGAGATCATTTCATGACATGTCTAGGATGACGCAGAATGCAAGGGTCCCCCCTTGCACTTTGTCCCGTCCTAGACATCTCATGGAATGAGCTGCGATTACATAGTTTGGATAGACAGAGATCATACACTATTATAAAGATGAAACGAGATCATTTCATGACATGTCTAGGACGACGCAGAATGCAAGGGTTCCCCCTTGCACTTTGTCCCGTCCTAGACATCTCATGGAATGAGCTGCGATTATATAGTTTGGATAGACAGAGATCATACACTATTATAGAGATGAAAAGAGATCATTTCATGACATGTCTAGGACGACGCAGAATGCAAGGGTTCCCCCTTGCACTTTGTCCCGTCCTAGACATCTCATGGAATAAGCTGCGATTACATAGTTTGGATAGACAGAGATCATACACTATTATATAGATGAAAAGAGATCATTTCATGACATGTCTAGGACGACGCAGAATGCAAGGGTTCCCCCTAGCACTTTGTCCCGTCCTAGACATCTCATGGAATGAGCTGCGATTACATAGTTGGATAGACAGAGATCATACACTATTATAGAGATGAAAAGAGATCATTTCATGACATGTCTAGGACGACGCAGAATGCAAGGGTTCCCCCTTGCACTTTGTCCCGTCCTAGACATCTCATGGATTGAGCTGCGATTACATAGTTTGGATAGACAGAGATCATACACTATTATAGAGATGAAAAGAGATCATTTCATGACATGTCTAGGACGACGCAGAATGCAAGGGTCCCCCCTTGCACTTTGTCCCGTCCTAGACATCTCATGGAATGAGCTGCGATTACATAGTTTGTTAGACAGAGATCATACACTATTATAAAGATGAAAAGAGATCATTTCATGACATGTCTAGGACGACGCAGAATGCAAGGGTTCCCCCTTGCACTTTGTCCCGTCCTAGACATCTCATGGAATGAGCTGCGATTATATAGTTTGGATAGACAGAGATCATACACTATTATAGAGATGAAAAGAGATCATTTCATGACATGTCTAGGACGACGCAGAATGCAAGGGTTCCCCCTTGCACTTTGTCCCGTCCTAGACATCTCATGGAATGAGCTGCGATTACATAGTTTGGATAGACATAGATCATACACTATTATAGAGATGAAAAGAGATCATTTCATGACATGTCTAGGACGACGAAGAATGCAAGGGTTCCCCCTTGCACTTTGTCCCGTCCTAGACATCTCATGGAATGAGCTGCGATTACATAGTTTGGATAGACAGAGATCATACACTATTATAGAGATGAAAAGAGATCATTTCATGACATGTCTAGGACGACGCAGAATGCAAGGGTTCCCCCTTGTACTTTGTCCCGTCCTAGACATCTCATGGAATGAGCTGCGATTATATAGTTTGGATAGACATAGATCATACACTATTATAGAGATGAAAAGAGATCATTTCATGACATGTCTAGGACGACGCAGAATGCAAGGGTTCCCCCTTGCACTTTGTCCCGTCCTAGACATCTCATGGAATGAGCTGCGATTACATAGTTTGGATAGACAGAGATCATACACTATTATAGAGATGAAAAGAGATCATTTCATGACATGTCTAGGACGACGCAGAATGCAAGGGTTCCCCCTTGTACTTTGTCCCGTCCTAGACATCTCATGGAATGAGCTGCGATTATATAGTTTGGATAGACAGAGATCATACACTATTATAGAGATGAAAAGAGATCATTTCATGACATGTTTAGGACGACGCAGAATGCAAGGGTTCCCCCTTGCACTTTGTCCCGTCCTAGACATCTCATGGATTGAGCTGCGATTACATGGTTTGGATAGACAGAGATCATACACTATTATAGAGATGAAAAGAGATCATTTCATGACATGTCTAGGACGACGCAGAATGCAAGGGTTCCCCCTTGCACTTTGTCCCGTCCTAGACATCTCATGGAATGAGCTGCGATTACATAGTTTGGATAGACAGAGATCATACACTATTATAGAGATGAAAAAAGATCATTTCATGACATGTCTAGGACGACGCAGAATGCAAGGGTTCCACCTTGCACTTTTTCCAGTCCTAGACATCTCATGGAATGAGCTGCGATTATATAGTTTGGATAGACAGAGATCATACACTATTATAGAGATGAAAAGAGATCATTTCATGACATGTTTAGGACGACGCAGAATGCAAGGGTTCCCCCTTGCACTTTGTCCCGTCCTAGACATCTCATGGATTGAGCTGCGATTACATGGTTTGGATAGACAGAGATCATACACTATTATAGAGATGAAAAGAGATCATTTCATGACATGTCTAGGACGACGCAGAATGCAAGGGTTCCCCCTTGCACTTTGTCCCGTCCTAGACATCTCATGGAATGAGCTGCGATTACATAGTTTGGATAGACAGAGATCATACACTATTATAGAGATGAAAAGAGATCATTTCATGACATGTCTAGTACGACGCAGAATGCAAGGGTTCCCCCTAGCACTTTGTCCCGTCCTAGACATCTCATGGAATGAGCTGCGATTACATAGTTTGGATAGACAGAGATCATACACTATTATAGAGATGAAAAGAGATCATTTCATGACATGTCTAGGACGACGCAGAATGCAAGGGTTCCCCCTTGCACTTTGTCCCGTCCTAGACATCTCATGGAATGAGCTGCGATTACATAGTTTGGATAGACAGAGATCATACACTATTATAGAGATGAAAAGAGATCATTTCATGACATGTCTAGGACGACGCAGAATGCAAGGGTTCCCCCTTGCACTTTGTCCCGTCCTAGACATCTCATGGAATGAGCTGCGATTATATAGTTTGGATAGACATAGATCATACACTATTATAGAGATGAAAAGAGATCATTTCATGACATGTCTAGGACGACGCAGAATGCAAGGGTTCCCCCTTGCACTTTGTCCCGTCCTAGACATCTCATGGAATGAGCTGCGATTACATAGTTTGGATAGACAGAGATCATACACTATTATAAAGATGAAAAGAGATCATTTCATGACATGTCTAGGACGACGCAGAATGCAAGGGTTCCCCCTTGCACTTTGTCCCGTCCTAGACATCTCATGGAATGAGCTGCGATTATATAGTTTGGATAGACAGAGATCATACACTATTATAGAGATGAAAAGAGATCATTTCATGACATGTCTAGGACGACGCAGAATGCAAGGGTTCCCCCTTGCACTTTGTCCCGTCCTAGACATCTCATGGAATAAGCTGCGATTACATAGTTTGGATAGACAGAGATCATACACTATTATAGAGATGAAAAGAGATCATTTCATGACATGTCTAGGACGACGCAGAATGCAAGGGTTCCCCCTAGCACTTTGTCCCGTCCTAGACATCTCATGGAATGAGCTGCGATTACATAGTTGGATAGACAGAGATCATACACTATTATAGAGATGAAAAGAGATCATTTCATGACATGTCTAGGACGACGCAGAATGCAAGGGTTCCCCCTTGCAGTTTGTCCCGTCCTAGACATCTCATGGATTGAGCTGCGATTACATAGTTTGGATAGACAGAGATCATACACTATTATAGAGATGAAAAGAGATCATTTCATGACATGTCTAGGACGACGCAGAATGCAAGGGTTCCCCCTTGCACTTTGTCCCGTCCTAGACATCTCATGGAACGAGCTGCGATTACATAGTTTTGATAGACAGAGATCATACACTATTATAGAGATGAAAAGAGATCATTTCATGACATGTCTAGGACGACGCAGAATGCAAGGGTTCCCCCTTGTACTTTGTCCCGTCCTAGACATCTCATGGAATGAGCTGCGATTATATAGTTTGGATAGACAGAGATCATACACTATTATAGAGATGAAAATAGATCATTTCATGACATGTCTAGGACGACGCAGAATGCAAGGGTCCCCCCCTTGCACTTTGTCCCGTCCTAGACATCTCATGGAATGAGCTTCGATTACATAGTTTGGATAGACAGAGATCATACACTATTATAGAGATGAAAAGAGATCATTTCATGACATGTCTAGGACGACGCAGAATGCAAGGGTTCCCCCTTGCACTTTGTCCCGTCCTAGACATCTCATGGAATGAGCTGCGATTACATAGTTTGGATAGACAGAGATCATACACTATTATAGAGATGAAAAGAGATCATTTCATGACATGTCTAGGATGACGCAGAATGCAAGGGTCCCCCCTTGCACTTTGTCCCGTCCTAGACATCTCATGGAATGAGCTGCGATTACATAGTTTGGATAGACAGAGATCATACACTATTATAAAGATGAAACGAGATCATTTCATGACATGTCTAGGACGACGCAGAATGCAAGGGTTCCCCCTTGCACTTTGTCCCGTCCTAGACATCTCATGGAATGAGCTGCGATTATATAGTTTGGATAGACAGAGATCATACACTATTATAGAGATGAAAAGAGATCATTTCATGACATGTCTAGGACGACGCAGAATGCAAGGGTTCCCCCTTGCACTTTGTCCCGTCCTAGACATCTCATGGAATAAGCTGCGATTACATAGTTTGGATAGACAGAGATCATACACTATTATATAGATGAAAAGAGATCATTTCATGACATGTCTAGGACGACGCAGAATGCAAGGGTTCCCCCTAGCACTTTGTCCCGTCCTAGACATCTCATGGAATGAGCTGCGATTACATAGTTGGATAGACAGAGATCATACACTATTATAGAGATGAAAAGAGATCATTTCATGACATGTCTAGGACGACGCAGAATGCAAGGGTTCCCCCTTGCACTTTGTCCCGTCCTAGACATCTCATGGATTGAGCTGCGATTACATAGTTTGGATAGACAGAGATCATACACTATTATAGAGATGAAAAGAGATCATTTCATGACATGTCTAGGACGACGCAGAATGCAAGGGTCCCCCCTTGCACTTTGTCCCGTCCTAGACATCTCATGGAATGAGCTGCGATTACATAGTTTGTTAGACAGAGATCATACACTATTATAAAGATGAAAAGAGATCATTTCATGACATGTCTAGGACGACGCAGAATGCAAGGGTTCCCCCTTGCACTTTGTCCCGTCCTAGACATCTCATGGAATGAGCTGCGATTATATAGTTTGGATAGACAGAGATCATACACTATTATAGAGATGAAAAGAGATCATTTCATGACATGTCTAGGACGACGCAGAATGCAAGGGTTCCCCCTTGCACTTTGTCCCGTCCTAGACATCTCATGGAATGAGCTGCGATTACATAGTTTGGATAGACATAGATCATACACTATTATAGAGATGAAAAGAGATCATTTCATGACATGTCTAGGACGACGAAGAATGCAAGGGTTCCCCCTTGCACTTTGTCCCGTCCTAGACATCTCATGGAATGAGCTGCGATTACATAGTTTGGATAGACAGAGATCATACACTATTATAGAGATGAAAAGAGATCATTTCATGACATGTCTAGGACGACGCAGAATGCAAGGGTTCCCCCTTGTACTTTGTCCCGTCCTAGACATCTCATGGAATGAGCTGCGATTATATAGTTTGGATAGACATAGATCATACACTATTATAGAGATGAAAAGAGATCATTTCATGACATGTCTAGGACGACGCAGAATGCAAGGGTTCCCCCTTGCACTTTGTCCCGTCCTAGACATCTCATGGAATGAGCTGCGATTACATAGTTTGGATAGACAGAGATCATACACTATTATAGAGATGAAAGAGATCATTTCATGACATGTCTAGGACGACGCAGAATGCAAGGGTTCCCCCTTGTACTTTGTCCCGTCCTAGACATCTCATGGGAATGAGCTGCGATTATATAGTTTGGATAGACAGAGATCATACACTATTATAGAGATGAAAAGAGATCATTTCATGACATGTTTAGGACGACGCAGAATGCAAGGGTTCCCCCTTGCACTTTGTCCCGTCCTAGACATCTCATGGATTGAGCTGCGATTACATGGTTTGGATAGACAGAGATCATACACTATTATAGAGATGAAAAGAGATCATTTCATGACATGTCTAGGACGACGCAGAATGCAAGGGTTCCCCCTTGCACTTTGTCCCGTCCTAGACATCTCATGGAATGAGCTGCGATTACATAGTTTGGATAGACAGAGATCATACACTATTATAGAGATGAAAAAAGATCATTTCATGACATGTCTAGGACGACGCAGAATGCAAGGGTTCCACCTTGCACTTTTTCCAGTCCTAGACATCTCATGGAATGAGCTGCGATTATATAGTTTGGATAGACAGAGATCATACACTATTATAGAGATGAAAAGAGATCATTTCATGACATGTTTAGGACGACGCAGAATGCAAGGGTTCCCCCTTGCACTTTGTCCCGTCCTAGACATCTCATGGATTGAGCTGCGATTACATGGTTTGGATAGACAGAGATCATACACTATTATAGAGATGAAAAGAGATCATTTCATGACATGTCTAGGACGACGCAGAATGCAAGGGTTCCCCCTTGCACTTTGTCCCGTCCTAGACATCTCATGGAATGAGCTGCGATTACATAGTTTGGATAGACAGAGATCATACACTATTATAGAGATGAAAAGAGATCATTTCATGACATGTCTAGTACGACGCAGAATGCAAGGGTTCCCCCTAGCACTTTGTCCCGTCCTAGACA
>JAVYIG010013363.1:0-47839 GCA_035222895.1 Strongylocentrotus droebachiensis
GTTCTTTAACAAATTCTTATGACAAATATTGCAGGAAAATGGTTTAATGTTATTATTAAAACTTCTACTTATAGTTTAATCTCTGATATCTTATTATTTAAGCCCAAAAGGGCTCATTTCAAACATAGTCTGAAGAGGTGTAAAAATGAACCTGATACGAAAATGCGGGACGCCCTCTTTCGAGGAATTGTATCCAGGGGCCCGTTCCTCGAAACAGTCATAAGTCTAACTTCTTGACTTTCCCATTGAAACGCGTGTTAATTCTATATATTTTATATCACACGTTTGAATGGGATGGTCAAGAAGTTATACTTATGACGGTTTCGAGGAACCGGCCCCAGCTTGCTGAGTTAAGCACTACGATTACAACAACAACAACAACACCATTTAAATGCCCTTGCTATGCATGGTCATAATATTACATCACAAACAGGCATCCCTTTAGAGGAAATCTGGTCCTCACTTTTGAATGGGTTTTTAGGTTTTTTTAATCAAACTTTCATCAATTCTTTCTCTGATTCGTTATTTCTTTATTTCTTCCTTCGATCATTTCATTTCATTTTTTTTTGCATTCATTTCACACACGGACATATATGTTTGGGCTGTACTGCCTATATGCATCATGAAATTTTCTGACCAAGGGACCTACATCACACACAAACATCCTCACAAACGCACACACCCACACACAACCAAAAGCCGTGCATCTGACACGCCAACTCTTGTGTATCACAGGTTTAAGGATTTATTAAACATGCACTTTATATACCTTTGAGTACAGACAAACAATGTCAAAGTTACATGAGATAAAACTATACACAATCTCAAATATCAACGTAGTACAGAGTCAATGTGAAAAAACTTACACAATGACAAAACCCCTTAAATTGATGTCTAATTAATCCCTAGTATACGATTATGATAAATTTCAATATTTTATGTTTCATCTATTAGCTTAGTTTCAACAATGTTATAATGCTTTTAGAATAAAATTGAACTATTACACTCTCAATTGCTTTCGTTATTGAGTCTACACATCATTAACCCCAAAAAACTTTGTTTTGTAATTTCTCCATGGTTTTCTCCATCATGTTTTTCTGATTTCAAATAAGAATATTCTGAATTTCAATTCTACTTCAAAATATAAATCTGATTTCACTCAGTCCAACTTAACTAAAAATTAAAGGTTTTGTTACCTACATCACATCATGCGTGACGGACCTGGGCGCTTTGCAAGTAGCCACCATTATTATTATTATGATCATGTATAATAATGTTATAACAAGCTGACCTAATATATAAAACTTTGGTAGACTAGTACCTCTAAATCTCGACCATTATTATAAACCTTCTTATTTCCTCTATATAACTGAGTTTCTTTCAATGTTTTACATTTTAAGAAAAAATGTACATTTTCATTGTTTACATTATGCTGTAAATCTTTTTCAATTCAGCCGCTGGCCGCGACGAAACAATAATAAAACATCCAATTAAATTGAAGAAGCTTTAACGCCACAGTATACCAGACCAGTACCCAGAAATAGCTTCATCTCAGTCCTGAACTACTCATATTGTTCTCATCAACTTTTCCAGGATGCAACATTCCGATCTCTTAATGTGTTGCAATATGCCCACTTGAATGATTACAGATATATCCGCTACTCTTTACAACGTACATACCACTAATATGTTACCATGTAACAAAATGAGTACCGTTATTTCTCATCCCAACATTCCTGTTTTCTGACAAAAAAAATCCTTAACAAATTTATTGAAATATATATTGTGGATCATTGTGTTAAAAGGCATATTTATCAAAGCTATCTCTTAACCATTGAACTATTGACCATTGGTCGCAAGCTTCCTGGTTCACTATCCCTCTAACTGTACTTATTTTCCCGTCCATGTTTACTGATATGGCATGTAATAGCAGCTTAGACTTCATTTGTCTTATTTATTACAGAAATGCAATATGCAAACTTGGTACACCTGTACTTGTGTACATCCCCGAAGCTTAAAAGTTCACTATTATGTCAAAACATATTAACTTTTATCAATGTATATTATAGTATTAATGACTGCTTTGAGAGAAATAGTTGTTTTATTACGCTCAAGGGAAGGTTAGAATTGTGCTATTCCCCGAGGCTTGCCGAGGGGAATAGCCCAATTGTAACCTTCCCGAGAGCGTAATAAAACAACTATTTCTCGAATATTAAAGCAGTCATTAATACTTTTATATGCCGAAAAAAAATAGACTAAAAAATAAAAATAAAAAAATATTTTTCATTTTTGTCGAAGACGGGATTCGAACTCTTGCGTACAACAAGAGGTGAATCGAAAACCAACGCTTAGACCACTAGGCTATTGCGCGTCGTTAACATGCTTGGCAGTTTTCTCCAATATATATGAAGGGGTGACCAAAGTTCGCGCAGATTTTAGAACAAATTAGAAAATGTGATATTCGATCCATGTTTTCTCATATTCTACACAAATTTATTTATTTTAATTACTACCAAATGGACGGCAAAGTATTTTACTACCAATTGGTTCAACTACAACATTTATCGTCGAAGGATTTCGGAGATATCGCGATCTAAAAATTCGATGTCCGATCGTGCATGCGCGCTGCATCTAAAAAAGTCATAAAAACAACGAGACCTAAGTTCACGCACGGGGGTTAACAGCTGATTTATACAAAAATACGATCCATCAAAAATAAGGTAATTTGATAATTTGCAAGGCAAAATATCATACAACCAGACGGTACCACTTATTACTTACAATTTTGAGGATATCTGCTCTCAAAATGAAGATTTCCAGACCCTTATCGGTAAGTTGGTAATTTTTCGGAACGGACGCAAATAACTGCAAAATGTGCCGATCTTTTGTCAATATTTTCACAATTTCGCACCCAATTCCAAAGAAAATTTCGTTTCTGGGTAATTTTATGATCCTCTTTCCATTGGTGATATCAGATTTTCGAAATCTTACCGATTTTTTGAGAAAGCGAACTTTGGTCACGCGCGAACTTTGGTCACACAGCCATACATTAAAATGGATTGAAAACGGCTCTGCGTGAGGGCCTCGCAAAAGCTCCATGAAACGGGCCCTTCTTTTACTTTTGCAATGCATATTGGCACGAACTTAGATCAAGATCTATCGGCAGATGTTGTTTTTTTGTTTTTGAGAGTTTATTTTCGTCTTCATGTCAACAATGCAAGATAAAATTGTCGGTAAGATCGATCGAGATTCAATTGTAGACCAATCCTTCGCACACATACGGTATTCTCCATCGCTCAAACCATTTTTTAACATGTAAACCTATGGGGTAACCATGGAGTAACCATGGTTATTAAAAATAGTGAAATGTTTTATGCATGGTTACCGAGAATTTTACAGGAACAGTTGAAGTTTATGAATGCAATTCGACCAATCAGATGGCTGGATTTCTTAAGTGAGGTATATAATGGTTCATAAATCAACAAATTATTAACTGTTTCATGTAGATAATTATGTTTTATATATTTAAAAACATTTTCCCCACAATTTGTCTGCAAATAGTTAAGATCCGCCCCTGTAAATCCTCCAGACCTTCATATTCCCTAGTAATGTCACGAGCTGAAAAAATAAACATAACAATACACAATCGGATGCAACTTACCATAGCAAGCTGCTCTTGCTCACGATAGCATGAGATGCTTTTTATACAATACCAGCTGACAACCATTCAGATTATGCTGAAACTGTGCTTGAAGGCGATTTACTCAGCTCAAATCTATCAATCTTTTATACAGGATATAAACACATATACCTTGTCTTCATTTCAAGGTACTTTAAATAGCTATTGGTCACTGGTGACTTAAATGAATGTCTTAGTTTTAGCACGATGAAGTGATTTTTTACATTATTAACATGTGCGTAACCAAATTTAGCACCATAAAAACGCTTTGTTTCCTATTTAATAGGGAGGACCTGATCCACGAGAGCATATTTCAACAGACATGTGATTTATATAAATGCAAACAAGGTCAACTCTATCAAAAGCCTTAGCCCAAAGAAAATTACATCAACTTGTGTTGGTGAAGGGTGATTTGAAATCTTTGCTAATTCATACAAAAAAAAAATGGCTGCCTAAGTGGTACATGAACCCTTCTGTAACAAAAGAAATATAATAATGTGCTGAGAATCTGGAACTATTCTGTTTACTCTGGAGTGCTCTAGTAATCTCTGGTAGAAGACATCATGATGTGTAGGGAATGTAACATGTTGAACGATCCACCATACAGTCACCAAAGCCCTAAAGAGAGACAAAAACACACATACAAGTGACAGGTTATCCCATTAGAATGTATTCTGAAACAATTAGATTATCCCTCAACATTCGGGTTACCCAAGATTCCATTGAATCAGATTCTGGTATATATGTTATGCAAACTTAATTCAGCCTCTGATATGCAGTTGCTGTAAAAGGATCATAAGATTTTATGAAACCATTGTAAACAGTAAGCATAATAAACTAGAAATATCAGTTAAGTTGATTTATATCCCACACCAGCGTATTGCATTATTGAGATTTATTGTTTCAACAAATATATACTATTTGATGTTTCCATGGCAACACACTTTCTTACACATTTTCACATGCATTAGGCCAACATAATGTAAATGCCAATTTCAATTTGAATTGCAAAGAGAGACCAGAGGAAGGCGTTCCCTTGCAATTGCTTTCCTCCAATTAAATGAGTTTGGCATGATTTGATTTGTATGGTTGTTTAAAAGTCCTGACAAGCATATTCCAAATCATACATCAGGTTAAAAAAAAGATCCAGTTAATCCCAGTTGAAATCCATTTGATCTCAACTAACTGATTCCAGTCAGTTAACTTTTTGTAGTTAGTTTCCTTATACAGTTAAAAATACCATTGGCTACTGATATATTCTACTGGTCTCAACTGGAAAACATTCAATGTAATTGGACTTGCTTCAAGTGGGACATTTTATTTTCACTTGAAAGCAACATAACAAACTGAAACAAGTTAGATCCAATAGGAAACCGGATGTTAATTGAATTAGTTTAGCACCATTTGGGGATAGTTGTTCCAACTGGTACTTTTACTGGTTTCCACTGGTATTTGTATACTGGTCGTTACTGGTATCATGAAATATTGTTTGACTTCTTAACTAGAATAAACTGGAATCCACTGGTGCTATAACTGGCCAGTTGAAACCATTAAAAACATGTTAACATTTTAATTGGTATCAACTGGTTTCCACTATTTTTAAGACTTGGGATATATTAAGACAATAATCTTACCATCTCTCAGGCCCATGTTGCGAGCCTTGTCATAGAACTGTTGCCTTGACATTTTCTGCCTTGTAGTTGCCATTATTAGGGGGTAAGCTTCATCAGTCTGAACAAAATAAATACATTAATTGGTTTAATCAACAGTCAAACCAAAATGTCTGAATAATATGCAATTCTTGTCACTTCCCTTAAAGGTACTATGTCCCATTTGCAGGCCAAAAAAATGAAAAAGTTAAATTCCAACTGCATTTAAAAGATATTACTAATTTAGAACTTCCCTAAAAAAGGTGGGGCTTGAAAATGTCTTCAAGTGGGAAAATAATGACTATTAGTTGTCAAATCGACTTTAGGGCTATAAAGCCCAAAAATAGTAGTCTTGATTTTCAGACAATTGTACCGAATGGTCATACGCTTTATGCTGCGCAAAGATTCAATCAGTTTAATCTTGGCCATCACAAGAAGTGGGTTATTGATGTAGACAAATGCTCATGTACCCTTTACAACTCTTTTCATGTATGTTATTACCAAAGAAGAAAAAAGCCAGTCAGTCACTCAATAGTGTCTGACAGTGAAGTCTAGCAAGTAAACGGGTTTCCTTGCATAATTTGAATATGAGGACACTGCTAACGTTTACATTTCACAGATAGGACATACATGACATATTCATAATTCTTGCAAAGTTCTACAGAATTTGAGGTTGGCTGCAAAAGGGACATAGTACCTTTAAACCTCATGAAACTTTTTTAAAGGTCATTTGACAAGGACACAAAGTAAACACATCTTAATATCAAAGATAAACCATGTAGTGTAAATATTCAGATGTTATATCCTTTGAAATATCAGTTAAACAAAATTATTTTTACTATATTTACTCCCCAAAACGAGAGATAAGACAATATGCCTACATTATAACGAAATTCTCTTAATTCTTCCTAATAACACTTCCAGTTGACATGACATAATATTCCATAACATGCTAATGATACATTAGCAAACAGCTAACTGGCCAATATTTCATACATTATGAATTATTCATTTACTTGTGCTAAATACTTTTGGAAATAACTACAATACTCACTATGTCCCTGAATTTTGGATTTTTTGTTTTGAAGCATGTTCTGTTGAGCACAGCGCGGACGGTTCTTTCCATATCCTCAAGTTCAGAACTAGTCAGTCTAAAGCGAGATCTTGGCTGGTAAAAGCAATATTGAATAGTACAGTCAAGGCAAAGAAAAAATAAATAATCACAAGAATGTCTTCAAGGAAGCATAGAATATTGCATCTGTGATAAACAGTGCAGACTTACAAACCACTAGCCACCTAACCAAGTCTAATATTACATTATCACTTAATAAACTTGCAAATGGGACAAAATGAAGAGAAGAAAACTAAAAATATTGCTAATGGTGATTAATACCCCAAATATGGCAACCATGATTCTGCCATATTGCTCCAAACTTTGGAAGCAGTAAACAACTTTTTGTTCTTCAAATCAGCCATTACCATAGTCAATCATATTACCTGAAAGTCAACTTGAAGGCTCGAACAGTGTAAAAGTAGTCTGCTTCAGAAATGTTGCAGTGGACTGACAACTGCCCAAACCCTGATTATTCAAACTTTGTTGGGAAGGGTTATAAAAACTCATTCCCCCCAAAACAAAATTAAAAACCAAAAAATATTAAAAACAAAATGCTGTTTTTGAATTTAGAAAGTTTGGGGTTAGCAGTTTACAAACCTTTCTGGTTTTATTTTGTAGGTGTTGGGTCAGGGGGGCTTGTTGTGACTGCACATTCTCTGCTGCCTCTGTATTGGGTGATTCCACACTCTCCGTTGCCTCTGTATTGTGCTGGGGTGATTGCCTCAAATTGTGCTGTTGTTGCTGATCGGCATAGTGCTGGTCTTCCTGTTATGCACATACATTAAAAATTCAAAAAAAATAATAATTTAGGCCAAATCTATCACAACAAAAGTGCTTTCAGTTTGCATTCAACAGACAAGTTCCCTAATGTTTTGAATTCATGTATTTTCTTTCTCTGCAAGTAGAGTACATGGTATACTTGTAGTTCCCTGCATGGGACATTATTTACTGTCAAATTAATGTCAAATTTGGGAGATATGCAATTAGCATGAATATGTCAGCTGTTGCAATGTTTGACGATCCCCAACAAGCTTTTCAGTACATAGGGAGACATTTTTCATCAGGAGATCATGAATAAAGTATGTATACATTACTACAATTGGCCTTTGTTCATGAAAATTTGATAAGCAAATTCACATTGAACTCAATCAAACTCAAAGTTCGTCTTGGTATATAAATAATAGTGCACACAGAGCACTTTGTGGCAATCGACAAGCGAAAATCACTGAGATCTTAATTAAGAAGGAATCAGCCATATTTTTAATGTAAGGAACATGGGTAATTAACAAATTATTACCTCTCCAACAAGCATGTCCCAGACTCGGTCTCTACATTCGATGTTCTGTGAGGTCTTATACCTCGCAGCATAGTAGTGATCAGCAGTTTCTATAGAATGGCACATGAAACTAGCGATTCTTTGCCGCTCCTAATTTGATAATTCATCTCGTGCCTGTAACAGAACACAAAACATCGTAGGGAATGAATGAAATGCTGTGAGAAGAATTAGGCATCAATCCACATGCATCTAGTATCAGTATGTGTTTCGGGGGCATAAACTTGATCAGAGACTTCAGTACACATTAAAAGGGGTGAAATTAGCTCTTTTCATTAGAAAAAACTAAAATCTGCCCCAATTAGAGCCTATACATGGAGGCGAATGCTTAATATTAAAAGTCAAGATCTAACAAGTTCATAAATTTATAAGCTCTGGTCGTTTTTCATTATGGTTGCATGGGACAAGCAAGAATAACTGGGTACATAAAATGAATTATCCTAAACTCCATACAAAATTACTGATAAAAATGAGAGGGATACAAAAAGAGAAACATTCTTTTAAAAGAAGTATAACAACGTCTTTAACTTACTGCTGTCACCACTGTCTTCCTGATAGCCCTTGATGAGATTTTGCCTGGCAGGCCAAAGTCCTTCCAAGACTCATTGAGTGCTGTACTGGGCTTGTTTACTCCCTTTCCCTTAGATGACAGGAAGAATGGTGCCTGCATGTTTACCACTGACTGAGAACCACCGGGAGAGAGATGCCTCACTTCATCGTACATTGTGAAATATTTCCACTGATCCTCCCGAATGATCACTTGTGCTTTGCCATAAACACGAGCTGTCTTGTGAACACCAACCTGCAGAAAAGTAGACTCTTCATTGAAATACCACCATAAACAATTTTGAATAAAATCTGGCTTTATAAACGTGTATCCTACAGTTTAATTATCTTGGGTTTATTGCAAGTTTAGATACTTCATTGATTCTGCCATGATTTCTTTCAACTCCTAGTATCTCTATGAATTAAGTAGCTTTTTCAGATCTACAAATACACATCTAATTGAAGGTAAAAAAGTACTAAAGAAGTAACATTTTTAAGGCATACCGGTAACTTCCTTTTCTTCTTTGAAGAATTAAGTTTTTCTCTTACCTTAATGACCCTTTTACCAGAGCAATTAGTAGCATTTGCTACTTCTTCACCAGTCATATTCGTAAGCACACAGCTCCTCGGAGCACCACTCAACATTGCCATCAACAGCAAGAAGTCTCGCAACATCTTTATTTGGTCCCATCTTGGTTCTTCTCCAGCTGCAAATCTTTCTGAAAATACGAACATAGTAATAAAAGCAATCTTTAATAAATGTTAAAGAATGTTTCAGTCAGTTCCTGCAATAAAACCACTCATAGCAATAGATCAGATATTATTTCAATCTATCTGTGCATGTACATGTATAAGCCTGTTAAAGAGCATTCCACCTCAGACTCCCTCTAAACTACATGTTAATTTGATATTTACACATACTTGGTAAACTTTCTTTATTTTGGATTAGATAAAATCATTTAAGTTCCACATTAGTATCCCTATCACCACACTTGAGATATTGTGATATGCAATTCATTCTCATTGTCTGTTATTAAATTCCTTTAGTTGCATGCAATTAAAAAAAAAAGAAGATTGATCAAACCTTCAAAGCTATCCGCGTGATGCTTCAATTCCGTATAGAACTTCCTCAGATGCTCTCTAGGAATAATCAACTCTGTAAATAGAAAATATAAGACTAATTGAACATATGTCATATGCAGGTAATACAGGAGTGTCATTTATCCATCTCAATAGTTCATACATGTTTATATCATGAAGGAATGGTGATAGCAAATTGTATTTGAAGTGGAATATTACACATGTATATTGCTCGTCTCAATTTATATTTTGATTATTTGTGTCTACATATTTCCTATTTCTTTGTAAACGTTAGCGTATTTCAAGTGTGCAGGTTCATTATGGAACTTTCTTCTATAAAATATATTTCAAATGTTTCGTGTTGTCAGCATGAACATAAAATTGCTGTTACCGTGGTAATATTCAACATATCACTAGTATAGTGGATACTCAAATACAGAATAGATTATTTTTTTTTGTATATTGAATATTTGGAAAAGAGGGATATAAGTACAAGTACTTGTTTCACAAAAAAGTTATTTGTTACTATCTTTTAGCTATTCATTTTTTATCATCTTGGTATTAATTTACCAAAATAATCCTTCCTGACTTTTTCCACCATGAATATATCGAACCTAATCTCACTTATTTGATACAGAGGTTCAAGGAAGGAATGAAGGAAGGAACTAAGTTCAATGCAGTCTTTAAAATGGTGAGATGCAGTATTTTAGTACTAACACACTTTAATACCGACAGTCAAGAGAAAAACTAAAAGAATGAGGAATATTAAAGAGTCTCACATGTATGACAGCTAAGGTGATGGAAATGAGTAAATACTGCAGCTACTATTTTGTGACATGAAAAGAAGCACTCATGCAAAGAAATGAAAAATTGAAACACACACACAAACAAAATTAAACAAAATTAGTTTATATGTTAAACATAAACTGAAATCAACCATTTCCACAAAATGGGGGGAATTGGAAGAACGGAATGAAAAACAAAAACAAAATAACTTTTAACAAGAAGTCCGTGGACCATTTGTTCATTTGAGGAGATGAAATTAGGGGTCTGCCATGCCCTGACTTTTTTTTTTTTGGGGGGGGGGGGGAGGGGAGTTACTGTACCCCATGATAACAAGGGGGGTATTTATGGCCCCATGGACAATTTATTTCCAGATTATTATTATATATATATATATATATTTTGGTGGGGGGGGGGGGGGGTCCTCCATGCCCCATTGTCAGATGGGTAACCCTTTTTAACAACTTAAGATCCCTGTCCATTTTGGCTAAAATCCAGTAAAAGCAATTATGAAAATGAATTTGGAAATGTCAAATTATGTACATTGAAACATTTCGGGGAGGGGGGGGGGGGAGGGGCTGTCAAATGGGAACCCTATTTTAACAATGTAATACTTCCTTTCCTAATGATGGTTCTTGTCATATTTGGCTAAAATACAGCAAAATGTTTTTTAGAAGAAAATTTTGACCCTGGGACACATAGGGGGAAAGAGGCTGCCCCCAATCCCCCGGCAAATGGGTACTTCATTGTAACCAACTTAGGTCCGCCTTGCCTAAGGATGATCCCCATTAAGTTTGGTTTAAATGTGACCATACGTTTTTGAGAAGTCGAAAATGTAGAAGTTTACCGGGACGACAAAGACGGACTGACGGTGATCGAGCGATCACAATTATTTAGGTGAGCATTTTGCTCAGGTGAGAAAATTCAACAAAATGAAACAAACAATTGTCAAGACATGTTAACATTTCAAAAGAACTGGCAAGAAGCAAAAATATGACATGACCTTTTAAAAGCATTCAACAAATTCAAAAAAAAATTGCAAATAAATTTTAACCTTAAAAAAGAACTGGAAAGAAACAAACAAATGCAACGATTTAAAAACACATGAGATTAATTGGAAATCAACGAATTTCATTTAATGCCCTCAAGCAACCTTGAATAGTGTCTTTTAATTCCGCCTCTCTTTCCTTGATTCCAAGAGCAGTGTTCTTTGTAAGCTGAATCAGAAGTCCTTCCATTCGCTGGATTTCTCTTGGAGAAATTTTAAGTTGTTCTGCATCAGAATATTCTACTTTCAGCATCGCGATAAACTTGGAAAAGCTGGACAAATACTTGCTGACTGTTTTCGGTCTGAACTGTGCCTTCAGCTCTTCAAAAACCCTGGGATTATGGTAAAATTATTTGAAGGTTGGAGTTTTACTTTTGCCTGTATTCTCTTTTAAAAAAAATTACTTCTAGCAAAACAAATTCTAATACATTTAAAGAAACAATAGCAGAGGTGGATTTGATATCAAAAGCAGACAGTGAGATGTTCATTGATTGATCAAGGTGATAGGAAAACAGCAAGCTCCTCGATCTACCACTTTAATACCACATGTAGTCATTGAAAATTCTGCACTATTTCAAGTGCAAGTATCCAAAGAGAGAAATGGGGTAAGTTAAACTTAGAGTCATTAAAATTTATATTTTGGGTTCATTTGATTTTGAATAACGATTTTCAGAGTAAGTTTAAACCACACAATAATCTTTTAAGTAATGTACTCACATATTCTATTAACTCTGTGTCAAGTGCCAGGCAAGTTATTTTTAATAGCAACATTAGCTGGCAGTATTATTTTCTCTCAATGTTGGTGCAATGTTCAGCTGATGTACACATATTTAAACAATTCATTTACGGGGAAAGTTACCTGTATATTGAGTCCTTATCGTTGAACAAGACATTGAGGCCACCTGCCATTTCAGACATCTTCCTCAGCTGTGTTACATGTTGTTCACTTGTTTTGTCCTTACAGCAAAACTTTGCAAACTTATGGAATCTGTCGAAAATGTCTGTCTGTGTGGCTTTAAAATGGAAGGTAAAATGTAAACATAATACTCATTAATTGTTGACTCCAAGCATCAAGATGGAAAATAATATTAAATCAATAAGCAAATTACCAAAGACATCCTTGTTGATGTGAGGGAAGGTAACACAACATAAGACCAATGGACTTAACAGAATAGACACAATTATTTTGCGACAACTCAACTTGATTTATTGACTTAAAACTATACATGTAGTACATGACTTTTATATGAAATCAGTGGTGACATTACAAACACTAGTAGACTTCAAAAGATTGTAAATAGAGTATTATACCTTTCTTTCCTCCAGCATCTAGCCGAGTACCCTTGTGCTTTCGTTTAAGATGATCTGTGAGCTTTGTGAGGCCCTTTGCCTGACACAGTGGGCAGTCCTTGCCATATCTCTTCTTTCCCCTTGAAGACTGTCTTTGAATAGGGACTCTAAATAAAGAAAATATCAAACATATAAATATAAATAACATCTCCCACTTCAATACAGAAAGTTAAAAACAATAAATGATCTCAAAGTTTGCAAACTCTTTTCTGTTCGATGTTTAATCATTTTATAATATAGGATGAACAACGAAAATACTACAAAGAAGTGTTATAATGAACTCAATGTTTATAATCAATAACAAATCTTATTCTTATTCTTCTTCAACAAAATATTTTTCCAATGTTGCAGAGATATCTTGTAATGTACAAACCATATGTTAATCATGATATACTTAATGATACATGCTTACTTTTTCCTGGCTTGGTATATGAAGCCCCATATTTCCTCTTCATTTAGGTTTTTGTGTTTTCTTCGGAGATGCTTTGCAAGCATTGCTGTTGGTGAGTTACATATTGGACACTGTCGTTCAATTCGACCTAGTGTGAATAACATGAAATATAACAACAAATGTTTCATACCTACACACATACGTACGTATATATTCAAATTTTAGAGGTCAACCTCTTGGATATATACTGTAAAAGTTTTTTTTACAATGAGTTGCATCACATTCTTGCTTGAAATTCCAACGTTTATTATTTTAGAGACAAATCTTTGGCTCGATCTCCAAGCCTTTATCAAGCCGAATGACAACAATAAATCATCATTATTGTCTTCATTCGCCTTGAAAAAGGCTTGGAGAGTGAGCTCAAAAATGTCTTTAAGATGATAAACATTGGAAATTGAAGCATGAATGTGATATAGTTTGTTTCTTTACAAATCATATTATATTATTTGAGATTAAAAAGTATGTGGCATCCTTCCTAGGAGGAAACAAAATAATGTTACACTGCCATAAATGTTAAATCATTTTTTTTATCCCTATAAGTGTTTCCTTCTTAAAGAATCTTTGATAATACATGTGAATAAAGAGCATTTCTTGAAATAATTATTTGCACAGGGCCTAAAACACACCAATATTTATAATGCAACTTTATTTGAAGTGTTCCAAAGGAACTTCTCAAAATCATAGCCGTTTTGATTTTTGATTTTTGTAACTGTTTGGAATATAAAAACCTTTTGCATGAAAATAATGATTGGTTATATTTACCAGATTTTTTTTTATGTTCTTTGATTTCTTCATCTTCATCTTCATCTTCAGTTTCATCTTCATCTTCATCTTCAGTATCATCTTTGCTCAAGCTTGGCTCTCCACGTTTAGAAGATTCTAGAATGGAATGATAACAAGTAATCTCACTTTCATCAACCTACTGCTCTTCAGACAGAAAAAACATTTATTTCATCTTGAACTGTTTAATACAATGATATAGCATAGCATATCATATAACAAGGATATAGAATTTGTATTGAACAGTTCAAAACTATAAATTGAGATCTTCAGTTATCTGTTTCACAGTCATTATAGTTTACAGCTCTGTTGTTTCTGAACTGCCATATGATAGCTCATGATAACCTCATTAAATTTCCTCATGTCCCCTTCTCATTTTCCTTCAGACATATAACTACAGTCCATCACACAAGTGTGTGTGCCTGCCATGTCCTGGTTTAGGAACATAATATCCTATTATTTTAAGTATTTGAAGTGTTCCAAGGGAACTTCTCAAAATCATGGCCGTGTCGATATTTTATTTCTGTAACTGTTTGGAATACAAAAACCTTTTGAATAAGAATGATTGGTTATATTTACCAGATTTCTGTTGATGTTCTTTGATTTCTTCATCTTCATCTTCATCTTCAGTATCATCTTTGCTCAAGCTTGGCTCTCCACGTTTAGAAGATTCTAGAATGAAATGATAACAAGTAATCTTACTTTCATCAACCACTTGCTCTTTATACAGAATAACAAATTTGTTCATCTTAAAGTGTTCAATACAATGATAAAAAGGATATACAATTTGTAATGAACAGTTTAAAACTATAAATTGAGATCTTCAGTTATCTGTTTCACAGTCATTATAGTTTACAGCTCTGTTGTTTCTGAATTGCTTTCATCATCTGATAGCTCATGATAACCTCCTTGAATTTCCTTATGTCCCCTTCCCATTTTCCTTCAGATATATTTAACTGCAGTATATCACACACATTTGTAGGCCACAATGCATGCTTTGTATCATGTTCTGTTTAAAGCCCTGGTTTGTTGGTTTTTCCTGTCAAAATGAAGTTAAAATAAAGAGGTCCATGGAATTTACGCTCTCCTGAGGGGATAAATTTAGGGCCTGCCATGTCCTGATTCAGGGACATTAATCCTTGGAGAGGGGGAGAAGTTGGTGCATGGTGATAACAAGGGGGGGGGGGGTACTTGCACCTTAAATATGTCAAACATGTATAATTACTACTACATGTTGGGATGGGGTCATCCATTTGTCAGTAGAGTATCCATTAATAAAATTTGAGATTATCCATTATTCCCCCTTTTCACACGGATAATATCATTTTATCTTTCAGATTACATTTGCCAAAGGATGATTCTGTTAAGTTGGGATGAAATATAGTAATGTATTTTTGAGAAGAACAAAGTAAACAAATTATTTGAAGTGTTCCAAAGGAACTTCTCAAAATCATGGCTGTTTTTATATTTTATTTCTGTAACTGTTTGGAATACAAAAACCTTTTGAATAACAATGATTGGTTATATTTACCAGATTTCTGTTGATGTTCTTTGATTTGTTCATCTTTATCTTCAACTTCGTCTTCATCTTCAGTTTCATCTTTGCTCAAGCCTGGCTCTCCACGTTTAGAAGATTCTAGAATGAAATGATAACAAGTAATCTTACTTTCATGAACCTACTGCTCTTCAGACAAAATAACATTTTTGTTTCATCTTAAAGTGTTCAATACAATGATAACAAGGATATACAATTTGTAATGAACAGTTCAATACTATAAATTGAGATCTTCAGATATATGTTTCTCAGTCATTATAGTTTACAGCTCTGTTGTTTCTGAATTGCTTTCATCATCTGATAGCTCATGATAACCTCCTTAAATGTCCTCATGTCCCCGTCTCATTTTCCTCTCCAAGCCTTTATCAAGCCGAATGACGACAATAAATCATTATAATTAAAGCTATCATTATTGTCTTCATTCGACTTGATAAAGGCTTGAAGAGTGAGCCAAAAAATTGTCTTTAAAATGATAAACATTGGAAATTGAAGCATGAATGTGATATAGTTTGTTTCTTTACAAATCATATTATATTATTTGAGATTAAAAAGTATGTGGCATCCTTCCTAGGAGGAAACAAAATAATGTTACACTGCCATAAATGTTAAATCATTTTTGTTATCCCTATAAGTGTTTCCTTCTTAAAGAATCTTTGATAATACATGTGAATAAAGAGCATTTCTTGAAATAATTATTTGCACAGGGCCTAAAACACACCAATATTTATAATACAACTTTATTTGAAGTGTTCCAAAGGAACTTCTCAAAATCATAGCCGTTTTGATTTTTGATTTTTGTAACTGTTTGGAATATAAAAACCTTTTGCATGAAAATAATGATTGGTTATATTTACCAGATTTCTTTTGATGTTCTTTGATTTCTTCATCTTCATCTTCATCTTCAGTTTCATCTTCATCTTCATCTTCAGTATCATCTTTGCTCAAGCTTGGCTCTCCACGTTTAGAAGATTCTAGAATGGAATGATAACAAGTAATCTCACTTTCATCAACCTACTGCTCTTCAGACAGAAAAAAACATTTCTTTTCATCTTAAACTGTTCAATACAATGATATATAGCATAGCATATCATATAACAAGGATAGAGAATTTGTATTGAACAGTTCAAAACTATAAATTGAGATCTTCAGTTATCTGTTTCACAGTCATTAAAGTTTACAGCTTTGTTGTTTCTGAACTGCCATCTGATAGCTCATGATAACCTCCTTAAATTTCCTCATGTCCCCTTTTCATTTTCCTTCAGACATATAACTACAGTCCATCACACAAGTGTGTGTGCTTGCCATGTCCTGATTCAGGGACATTAATCCTTGGGGAGGGGGAGAAGTTGGTCCATGATGATAACAAGGAGGGGGAGGGGGAGGTACACTGTACTTGTCCCTTAAATATGTCAAAAATGTATAAATACTACTACATATTGGGATGGGGTCCTCCATGCCCACTTGTCAACAGAGTATCAACTTATAACAATTTGAGAGTATCTATTATGCCCTCTTTTTACATGGATACTATCGTTTTAACTGTTTAGATTACACTTGCCCAAGGATGATCCCTGTTAAGTTGGGATGAAATATAGTAATGAATTTTTGAGAAGAACAAAGTAAACAAAATATGAAAATGATTATTCATGCAAGTGTTCTTGGACAGGAAAACTATATTTGTACACAATCATCACTGTGTTACCATTGGCTCTCCTGACAAAATAAAACAGAAACAAATAAAGAAAAATCACTACTCAACGATCAATACTTTATATAATTATTTATATTAAAGACAGTGAAATAACAATGAATAAAATAATTCTAATATACCATTATGCTACCAGTACAACTGACCTTTTATGGTTTCTTCATTCTTTTCTCCTTCCTCAGTCTCTGATCCCCCTTCCTTGTCACCACCCTCTGTTCCTCCTTCCTCTTCATTCTCATCTGTTCCTTCCATTTCATCATCCTCTGTTCCTTCCTCTTCTTCATCATCGTCTAGTTCCATTTCATCATCCTCTTCTTGCTCATCATTCTCATCTCTTTTTCGAAATTTTCTTGCCAGTTCTTTAAGAGAGCCTCCTTTTTTCAAATGAGGGTAGTATACATGGGGAGGGATGTTGAAGGCTAGCATTCTGGTAATATGGTGTGCATTGGCTTGCATCTGTGAAAAGGACAAAATCATCAATTACTTTTCTTGCCTGTGTTTACTGCTTGTTGTTAATGTATTTGTGCTACTCCATTCTAAATGCCTCTTTACTGTTCAAGTTGGAATTTTAGTGTGAAAATGTTAATGTGACTTATTTCACCAATAATGATATCTAATTTCACCAATAATTTCAATGACTTTAATCTACATGTTTACAGGAATTAGTTAATGGCAAATCCAGCAAAAAAAAAAAGGAGATGGAGAGATGAGCTGTTGAATTCACTTCTCCAAACATCTAAAGCACTCTCTGTGGAACTTTGTAATTTCATCAATCATATTTTTCATCCAATCTTTACTTATAAATATTTTTACAGAGTGTCTTATCTACTGTACCTAGCTAGAGCCTAGACTCTGTCTAACCCGAAGCCGTCTACTGATACTTGATTAATACTTAAAAATTAAGCACATATTTCAATCATACTAGATGTAGACTAGATCTAGGCTAAATTATTCTTAGTAGATACGGTTTTCTGACTTTACGTGAAAGAGTTGTTGATTTACTCTGAAGTTAATTGAAAACAAAACAAAACAAAACCTGGGAACACTTAGAAAAATATTACATTTTTATCATGAATCATGGTGTCATTTTAAGTAGATCAAGGTCTAGACCTTTCAGTCTAACTAAGAACTCTATACCTCTAGATCTACAGTAGATTTCTACTTCCAAAGTACTAGATGTTTAGTCTATAATCTAGACCAGATTAGTTATTTCTTAAACCTAAAAAGGACGATCAATAATTCTAGATTTGGACTAGACAAAAATGTCCGTCTGGTATGGGATGTTTTAAAAGAATAAAATTGACATTTTTCCACAGTCATTAAAGCCAGACGTAGGTCGAGATGTAATTTCAGCGGAAGTTTTGGGGGTACCGTAACTCCATGAAGCTCCAACACCGCCGCCGCGGCGCCGGTGTTGGAGCTTCCTGGAGTTAGGGGTACGGCGCGGTACCGCTGATCTGTAACTAGACGACTAGCCGCTATACCGGTGGTAACGCGTGCTAATTACGAGTAGTCTACGTAGAGTCCCTGTTAACTAGTTTTTAGAAATTATTTTTCACGGTTAGAGTTCACTATTAGTTTAACGTGAGATATGCGGTGTACTTACCGTAGAATCTATAGAAAAGTCCATGTCATCGCTCGATTCTTCCATCTTATTGCTTTGTTTTTGTGTCGCTAAACTCCTAGTATTAATTAGCTAATTAATGTAGAGTGTATGGGGCGCCGGTGTCCACATGCGTGCCTGTATATTAAACTTTATAAAGGCCCTTTTGAGGTAGTCTCCCGGCAAAATTATGGTTTTTAGTTGATTTTA
The DNA here is from genome assembly GCA_035222895.1 of Strongylocentrotus droebachiensis. Lineage (NCBI taxonomy): Eukaryota > Metazoa > Echinodermata > Echinoidea > Camarodonta > Strongylocentrotidae > Strongylocentrotus > Strongylocentrotus droebachiensis. Next base: position 18,890 of record JAVYIG010013363.1, read on the forward strand.
GCACTTAGTTGTTGTTTTTGTCTTGATCGTCATTCCCTGTGACGACAACCAAGAAACCACAAATGTATTAATACAATTTTAAATGATAAATTGTGTTTTTTGTGCAATTACAATACATTCCAGCTTTCCATAATCAAAAGACTGGTGACTATCATTTCTATGGAAGTTGCCCCAAACTTCTAGGAAGTGTGGGCCTTTTGGTCCACACTTCCGTAATTTTGAGAGGAAGTATGGACCAGTACATAAACGAATGGCGATGTCCCACACTTCGCTGAATGGGACCACACTTCTGTCCCATACTTCACTCACTCTGTCCCATACTACCAAATCCCTCTCTCTCTCTCTCTGTATTACTCTCTCTCTCTCTCTCTCTCTCTATCTCCCCCTCTCTCGTGTCTCTCTCTCTCTCTATATATATATATCTCCCTATCTCTCTCTTTCTCGCTCCCTGTCTCTCTATCTCTCTGTCTCTCTCTATTTCTCTCTATTCACAACATAGTTTTATTTCTCATACCAATTATTCACTATTCCTCTCTCGAAAAAGATTATTTTAATATGTCATATTAAAATTTCTCATTTCTGCTCATTGAGCAGAAATGAGAAAATATAAGAATCCCTCTTCATAAAATTCATTTATAAGCATCTTTATTCTAGAAATGAAAACTCTTGCATATTCCAAAATAATGATGAATCCTCTTACGAAAAAGATCATGATCTTTCATCTTGCGTAGTTAAAGCAAATATTTCCCTAGATGTCCATCATTGTCCTCTATAGTAACTATCAACCTCAGCAGTTTATTGCTTTAATATATAGACCTGGAGAGGAAGGTAATAACATATTCATTTACATTCATTCATTTGACAAAACATTAACAGTATAAAGTAATAATTAATAATGAATATGGCTGGAGGGTATCAACGTTTTCAAAATTGAAGGTCTTAGACTTTTAACAAGTTAGACGAATACCCTTAGATTGTTAAATCCAGGAAAATATCTAGCAAAAAAATCATGTATTGAAAACACTTTAACACCTCGGCCCTATTAATATGTTGCTTTAATATGTTACTATTTTGACTGAATATTCACTGCCGGTTCGGTATTTCAAAATCTTTGTTTTTTTTAACCACAATATTAACTCAAGTGTATTCCGTGATCGAACGCGCTGTTATACATTTCGATGGACAAACCTTGTGCGGCGCAAAAGCGGGCCTTCAATAGTAAAATAAATTTAAAATGTAGGTCAGGTGATGTTCAATTGGTCAATCAAGTGCCGAGATTCTCTCCATGTGTTGTGTAACCCCCCCCCCCCCCCCCTATAATCACCAATTCATGGTGCAAATGACTAACAGTAAATATCATGTTGCTGAAATAATTATTGCCGATTGCAAACCAATTTCCCTTTCAATTTCGAAGATACTAATTTGACTTAGCCAAAAATGTTATAACATGATAATTTATATGATTTGTTTTCATGATTGAATAAAATGGAATGATTGAAATTTAAATTATCATAATGCATATTCATTGATTATAAATGACTTATTGATTGACAACGAGCATTGCACAGAAATCATGTTCCTGATTGAAACCACATGTAACCGCCTACTCAGAGACTATGAAAATGTAAACAAATTAGTAAGTGGATATACAAATGGATACATAAATACATTTAAATTACGGAGCCTCCTCATTTGGTATATATATATGTTAAAAAACAACATCAGAGCAGACCTAACCCACCATACTCTCATACATACATCTAGGTATGTGTGAACGTAGATATATATACATGTATATATAAGTCATATGTATATAGCATTTAATGGAAATTTGATTTGATTTTCCATTTATTAAAATGAAATGAGCCTATATGTCCTCGACGACATAATATTTAAGTTTACCCAGAACGGTAAACAATAATATCATGCTTTGCTATAGTTTAAATAGCAAACAGACAACCGTTTCAATAGACGATATATTGAAGAGAAAAATAATTAAGTGAAATACATCTAAAATATTTGCGTTCATATTTTTATCAAAGGTTTGAATTTAGTTTGGATTCTTCTCAATTCTCACGAGTGTCCAAGCATGAAATTATATAGATTATATATGAAGAACGTCTAGAACATGTTGAATATATAAGCACTCTTAATATCGTTCACATGTGTTTCAGGTAAAATTGACCGTTGGTATTACATTATACTATACGTTCCATTACTCTCAACATGGAATTACAATTACTGAATTAAAGCAAAAATTTGTGAATGCTGTCAAAAAGTAAATGAATAGTCCGACAAAGCCCTTTCAAATGCACACCCTCAGATTAACACACTCCGATACCCAATGTAATAATCCTATAAGAAGATAAGTTTGAGGGAGTGGATAAGACTCTTTTACAAAGGCCTCTTAAAAAACGTTCATTCAAGCACAAACAAAATGTTACAAACTTAAAATAGTCCAAAAAAAGCCTGTACAATTGCATATCCTCAGATTGATACACTCCGATTCCCATGTAACAAGGAGATAAGTTTTAGGGAGGGGGTAAGAGTCTTTTACAAAGGCCTCTGCAAAACCGTTCATTCATGCAAAAGAAAATGGTACAAACTTGTAGTGCTTTTCTGCTCCATGAACAAGTATTCAGAAATGGTTATATCCGTCACCATAAAAAAAGATACAGGAGGAGCCTATCGCATTTATGGCACGGCGTTTGCAAAATGATAACTATATATTCTTGCATTGTATAATTATAATTATGAGGAATATTTCGTTCTTTGAATTCACAATGATTTCTATAAACATTCAATCTAACCAATAGTTTAGTACCAATGATATGTAAAAACGTTTGATTTTAGTATTGACATTTATTTTGTAAATTAACCGCGAAAACAACTTTTCTCCCCAATCCCGCCCCTCTCTCCAAATTTTGCTATTGAATCTCCAGCTACCTAAACAGTGTTGTTGTTGTTGCTTGTTTTTTGTTTTTTTTCCCTTGTATTACGCTAAAAATAAGCAATCGTCTAATAAAAGTTTATTCGTTATAAACTATTTGAGTACGTTTGGCAAGAAAAAGAAACCGTGATTTCATCACGTCCACAACAAGCTGTGCGCTTTTAACCTTAAACCTGTAGGGTATGCTTGAAAGTATCATTTATTAAATAATTGGAATATGGAACACGAAATCTAAAGCCAAAGCCAAATATAAATAACATTATGTATTCAAATGTAAAGTTAAAATGATTCAATCACAACTTCAAATATAGCTCGTTTTCGAGCTCATCACCTGACTGCGAGAAACCATCACTTGAGCCTACTGTGAAGTTGTCTTCATCTTCCTCTTCGACGAGCTCTTCAACAATATTCTCCTCTGTTACCTGGTAAACGTCTTCTGCTTCAGGTGAAGCATGCTGCCCCGTCTCCTTGGTCAACCTATGTTTGCTATTCAGTTGTAGTTTACTCGTTCCATGCGTAATATGCCCAAGGGCTTCTTCTTCCTCTTGATCGCCATCATCGTCCGAATCACCCACCACCTCGCCAGCCTCGTCAATCAGCATTTCATTCAAACCATGATCTTCGTCGCTTTCTTCCTCCTCCTCCTCTTCCTCTAATTCCCCTATTCTACTGCTGTTTAATCCTATATCGTGATGAGACTTCATGCGATGATTAAGTCCCAATCGCTTTACACCGCTTACGGGGTTTCTCCCGTTCTCCATCTCATTTTTACCACCTTCCTCTTCATCCTCCTCCTCTTCCTCCTTCAAATCCTCCCTCTCACTTTGGCTCCCATCCTCAGTCAATGTCTCCATCTGCAGCGGTCTCGTGAATGATGATGCCGCTGCTAGAGAGTTCCTCGTAAGTCCCCCGCCCATCTCCGGCCGCCCGATCCTCGGTGGCTTTGATCTCCCCGGTGGCTTACCCAAAATCCCACCGCTGCCACCAAACGAACCAACATTCGGAACCTTTCTCGTCGAATCACCCAATGCGTCAATGCGCGGGCTACCAGGTTTTGTTCTCTCGGACTTGGGCTTGACAACACACTCGGGATCAAAATCTCGTATTGCTGTATTCGATTTCTGGAGAATGTCTGTCAGAGGTGGAGCGTCGGGGAGTTTGTATTCCTGCTTCGCTCCTGCATAAAACCGCGGTTGACTCCTCTGTCGTTGGATTTCTTCCCGGGTCATCAGCGGTGGACAAAAGTAATTCGCAGGGTTTTCTCGGTCCTCCTCTTTCCTGATGATGAGTTCGATTTCTGTTGGAGGTGGTATAAGGTTAAGACTATTAACGGGAGACACGAGATCTTTCATGACTGTGTAGCCTCCGCGTTGTTTCAGGATCTGGGCTCTAAGATCGGTGAAGTTACTGAAGAAGTGCACCTTATCCGGAATTGAAAACGCACTTATTCTCCGTTTGGCCACGCCCTTCCATTTCTCTCTCAGCTCTTTCTTCCGAGCATCCGCCTCCTTGCGTTCGCAGAGTTCTAGGAGTCTATCGCGTGAAAAGGATCGAGATGATATGTATCCATCAGCCACTCCTTCAAGAATGTCCAACTGGCTCAACTCTGGAAAGAGCCTCTGAACCAAGGTAATCGTTGACATGTTCATTGGGTTCATATGGATGCTGGGAAAAGAAGAGGTGTTACGGTTAACAAAAGTGTTCCTCTGCGTTATCTTAGAGCAATCATAACAATGGCGTGGACCCAGGACATCACAGCACTCTCGAGATAAATCACTGGTTGAATCTAACATGTCTTCTTTCACGTAACTCTCTGCTCTCGAACACGGTCTCTCCCGATACCTCCTCATTAGGTAACGCTCCTCGTTCGGTTTACGGACCTTACGAGCTGATTTAGATTGAGAAGGATCTGGCCGACGCTTGGTGCCTTCACCGTATAACCGACTGGATTTGCTTCTTTCTCGAGTTTGTATTTCATGCTTAGTTGCCATATCGATAACCTCGGTCGCATTCATACCCTTTTCAACGTCCACCTCGACACATTTTGATGGAGCAGTATGGCATCTATCAGGTAGGAAGTTCTGCACTCTAGAGTAGAGCTTTGTTGATTCACATCGCGATGTATTCCGCGTGCTGACATCCTCAACGATCCCTCTTTGATCGTACAGACTTGAAAATGCCAAAGGGGAACCCAACTTTGAAACCGATTCGGATGTCGGACGATGCGACAACGAGTCGTCAATGACTTCGGCGAACAACCCTGGGAAGAGGCTTTCGGTCATCTTACGTTGTTCCTCGGCGCGAATCCGCACCTTCCTGGACTCGGTGAATTCTGGAGCGATACTCTTAGACCATTCGAAGACCACTTCATCTTCAAAGGACAGTATTTCTTCTGGAGGGGGCGCTCGACATGGTCGGCTGGAGCTCTGCTGGGGGACATCAACCCGGAAGCTTGTCCTAGGGCTTGCCCGTCCTTTGATTAGCATGATAGTGTCTCAAGCTTTCTGAAACATCTCGAATTCTGGAGGCATAAACAAATATATAAATAAGTATGATAATAATGATAACAATAATCAAAATAGTAATAACAATAATAATCGTAATCATTTGTTTACCCAGAGAAGCCTCATCAGCTTCATTGATGTTTCTCCTGAGGGCCCTGCAATTATATTACTCAACAAATTGCAAGGTTCCCATTTACACCTGGGTTGAGGTGGCAAATGTCGATTAAAGCCCCATTGTCCTACTTGTAGCTACTTGCTCCCTCTATATAGAAAACTTCCCCAATCGGTGACTGTTGGTCCCCCATGATCCTCTTTTTATTATGTTAGTTGAGAGCTGAGTTGATGAGATAGCCACCTGTCAGTGACCTGGCTGGGTGGTCTAATGCCTTCTGGCCCAGTAGTATTGACGGTCTTTAATGTCTTGCTAAAGGACGTATGTGCCGGGTTGGGATTCGAACACTCATACCTTGGAATGAGTGTCAAATTAATTGAAACACTATACCACAACACCTCAACACCGATGAAATGTATTAGAAAAAAAACTAAAAAAACATGATGTACGGTACCTTTGTAAATTCCATTCATTCCTTGCATAATTGCACACCTTTACTGTAACAATATATGGTGGTGCTGATAGGTTTAAACAACTTGAACAAATTAGGAGGGGCTAACTTATTAGTTTAAGAGAGCTTTGTTGTTGTTTGTTTTTTTAAGGTTTTATAGTTGTATACAGTTCTTCATAATTTCAACCTATTTATCATTCTTATTTATGTTATATTACTCCTACGCAATATGTTTTAAATGTCTAATCGTCAGCAATCAGTTTCTGTCTCTTTAAAAACAAAAACAATTATATATGTAGTATTTAACTGATCCATATTCATAATGCTCTTAAGTATTTATTATTATTCCGTACTTCATTTTACTTCTACTTAATATGGAATACGCATTTGTCTTCATTTCATAATTATTACACATTCTACATTATGTGTGTTTTCTTTTGTTTATTGTTTTAAAGTTTGATTATTGAATATTTAACATAAATACTTATTTATAATCTTGTTAAACTTCTTTTTGTTTTTACTTTATATATATGTGTGTGTAAACAGATTATGATGATCATAACTTATTTCAATTGTTTATCTTTTGGGCCTACCAATATAGTTATAATTAAGTAAAATGTTTTTTCCAGCTTATTTCCTATTGTCGTGTTATGGTTGTGAATTTGTCAGTGTTATATTACTTGTGTTTATATGTCATGAATATGTTTTTTTTTATCGACACGGCCCTGATTGAAACCAGTCTGCGAACTGTTTCGGGCTTTTACCGTGTATAAATAAAATAAACTCAAACTCAACTCAACTCAACTCAACTCATTGATAGCCTATTATTCCCTGTCACTTGCCATGAAATCATTAGCAGTAAAAAAAGTACAATGTTCATACAACTAGTCTTGATATAATATATATGTGACATATGAACTATAAAAACTCTAAAGACTAAAATGTTAAATCACCTTTTAAAAGGGCACATGAGTGAAAAATCAATCCTCGACCCTGTGAAATGGTGATTTCACATTTTTATTTGTCAAAGTGTATATTTTGTCAAGTAGTTTATTGATAATCCAGTCCTTGAAATGCGATAAAAATGATTAATGCTAATCACCACACCATTACTTAGCAGTCCAAGGTCCATTGACAACTGACTGACTTGATTGTATAATAAAGTACCGTATACAATTCATCGTAATTACATGTATGATAATGAATAATGAATTCAAAACCCCATTAAAATCTGACAAGGCTTTGAGGTAACTTTGAGGTAACTGTCGTAAACCATATTAAACAACAACATCAAGCCAAAAGGCCTGCTAGATTCAAGATTTAAAAAATAATGCTGGCAGTGGAATATCCTAACATTGATAAACAATAGGGAGTAATCATTCCTCCACGGGTTGGCGTAGTTGAGGCGAGGCGAATCCATCCTACACTGGATATACCAACGATTATTGAAATTGAAATCATCAAAGTCAGGGCTTTTATCTCTGGGTAAATCTCTCCAGGCATGAGCTTCTATTTCCGGGGTAACCCCCCCCCCCCCCCACAAAATAATCCCTCGTACAACCACTCCCATAAACAAATTACCCCCGAATAGCTCTAAATAAGAATAATGGTGTGTTTTCCGAGAAGAAAAAATGTTCCCTAAGTAGTAGATTGGGGTGTTAAAGCCGCCTCCCTCCTCCCCCACAAAAATAATAGCGAGTCACATGTACAAAACAATGAACGCAAGAGCCCACAAGCCCCTCTTTAAAGTTGCCCTAAACGCCCCCCCCCCCCCCCCCGCCCCGAAAAAAATTCATCTACGACCTTTCCTTTCCCGGGGAAAGTTGTCCGATGGCACTGTTGTTCGGATGCAGTTAAATTTTGTCCAGATCAGGAAAAAGTAGTTCTAGCATCGTACAAATTGAGGAAAATCCCTTCTATATACAATGTTTCATATTTGTACGGGCATGTTTTGGAGGATATTTGTTCGGAATGACAGTCCTGGCGATCACAAAACTCGCGTATAAGTCCGTTCATAATTATCTGCGCAATCTGAATCTAGACTCTTTCCCTTACAGTTGAACAAAAAATTCTAACCTATTTTCAAGAAACGATTCCGACGATCGTTATGATGTATTCTTGATATATAAAGTTTGTATCTTTTCAGAACCTTATAGATCATTCTATATGATTTATTACATTTCATTTTATCAATAAAAGTCTTAGAAGATAAATGCAATATCATGAGTAAATCATATAGTCACAATCATAATAGAAATCTTTTGAAGATTATTTCAACTTTATGGGCCTCAGTGGATATGTTATTATCTCAACTATCGTTAATGAACACATTTACATTTATAAACTCATCTGGTCCTGCAGTAATAGATGGCTTCCTATCTTGAAACTCTAAAAAATTATAAAGAAATATAAGGTCTGCTGGCCAAGACAAAGGAGTGAAAGAATTATTGAACAAGTTGTGATATTTCAAGTTGAATGCGAAATACCCGAACACAAGAGTTTTGAACAACGTATAACTATAACATGCGTAATGTGGGGTATACCATACTGTGCGAAACGTCCCGTTAAAAATGAGTAGTTCTTTTTTCGCACCGTAACTAAGGACGCACTTTCCCCCAAACCAGACTCGTATCCTGACACTATTACCCTCTCTAAACCTTGCATTGTTCAAATAAGTATGTCAGCCATGTATCTCACAACAAACATGAACAAGAAGGGAGTAGTACTTACATGAATTTGCTGGTCTCAAGGTGCAGCAGAAATATGAAATTGTTCGTCTTAATATTGTGAGCGACTGTCTGGAAGTTTATACAGAGCGTGTGCTCCTACAGCCTACAATGCAGTAGAAGGATTACACCCCCGCACGACCAGCACTGGGATTAATAAGAGCGTTCCTTTTGTGTTAGAGGTCGACCTTTTTGTCATCATTCATAGTCGAATGTATAGAGCTGCGGTTTTGGCGGCCTGGTTTAGGAGTAAAAGGAAAAAATCAATAATGTGTGGTTACCGATATCACTATATTATACGATCGTGTGTTTTTGTCGTCTGCTCGAGTTGAAGGTTGCGCGCCTTTCAAAAAGAGAGGAAAAACAAGCGATGGACAAATTGTTACATGGACTGGTCGGTGTAGAACAAGAGAGAGAGAGGGTTCACAGACAATATGTTCTTTAATAATAAATGAGATTATGCAAATGTAACAAGCTAGTTCAAGTAAACATGAAGCTGGCGACCAACTCATCCAGGGCAGGGTAAATGGTTAAATTGATAGTCTTTAAATTGGCAACAAGTACTTTTCATTTATTAAATGAAGAAAGGTCACGTCTCTGAAATGTATCCAACTATAAAATGATATAGAAAGCAGATATGTAAATCCAGGTTGCTTATAATAAGAGTTAAGGAATGCGATTGTATGCCTTGAAATTATGATTGTTTTCCTCTTTATTTTCCTGCGAAAAACAACCAAACAACAATTGATACCACATTAGAAAAGGCCATCAAAGTAATTTGTTCACAACCTTGTTTTTAGGTTCATTCTAAAACAACAGATTTACAAGGGTAGTTTTGTTTAAATATTGTTATTACTCATGCAAGAAGGATGGTACGTGTGATAGCGGGATGACGAAGGAAAGTGAAATGATGGAGCGAGAGAAAAGGAGACAGGGTGGGAGGGAGAGAGTTGTAATGGGACAATAGAGTACCGAAGCTGTGACGTCATAAAAATCTATTTTTAGAATTTCTCAATTTTTTCTTCATTTTCCTACAGGAACTCAGTGTTATTTGTTCTGGCTCGTAATGGTTAAGAGCCAGAGCGAATAATACTGAGTTCCTATAGGAAATATATTTATTCAGATGGTCGTATCTCCGCCAATACTCAACATATTCAATTGGTTTTCGACATTTGGAAATTATTTTTGATGCTCTTTCGGAAAATGAAAAACAAAATTTGAGACATTCTAAAAATAGAATTTTGATGACGTCACACTTCACCACTCTATACGATTGATGTTATTGATAGTGGCGTAGCATCGAGGGGCAACTGTGTCACACGGCGATGGGGTCGTTTATATTCCTTTCTTCCACCCCCCCCCTCTCTCTCTCTCTCTCTCTCTCTCTCTCCCTCCCTCTCTCTCTCTCTCTCCCTCCCTCTCTCTCCCTCCCTCTCTCTCTCTCCCTCCCTCTCTCTCTCTCCTTCCCTCTCTGTTCCCTTATTTCATTTTCGTTTAATCCATCTCATTTCATGAGTAGATGTTAGTACCCTCAGCCCTCGTACACATTGGCGAAAGGAGAAGAAGTCATTTACGATTTATATGTTTGCTGATTTTAAAAAAATGTTAGTAAAAAGTTATTGCGATATAGTCCTGTAGAAGTTTTTCAGACCTGGAAAAGTTGATAAGTACAAGGTTTTTTTGTTGATATGTGTTCTAAATGGGTATTGAAGTAGATTCAGCTTGGTTGCCAGCTTGGCAACCTTGGGCAACTTGTTTAATAGCCATATTAGCATAATCATCTAATTAGCATATGTGCAATATGTAATAATGTTGCCAATCTCAATCCAGGAAGCCTGAAAACATAGATAATATGACTTTTCCAGGGTTTTCTATGACAAGGAATCCATTTATGACACCAATTTTTATTTTTAAGTAATACAATTGTCTTAAATAGCACAATGAGCATAATGAGCATGCGTACAATATATGGACTTCATTGTCATTGTTTATCGATAAAGCCTAAAAATGGTGCAATGCAACATTGTAAATCACTTTTGAAAGATTAATCATTAATTCATGAGAAGATATTCCATGTATATGTAGTATAATTAACCTGATTGGCATAATAATCTAATTAGCATATATGAGCAATATGTATTAATGTTGTAAATCTAAATTTAGGAAGCCTGAAAACCTGGATAATATGACTTTTACAGGGTTTTCTATGATGAGGAATTCATTTATGACACCAGTTTTTGATTCCAAGTAATGCAATTGTCTTAAATAGCACAATGAGCATAATGAGCATGCGTACAATATATGGACTTTATTGTCATTGTTTATCTATAAAGCCTAAAAATGGTGCAATGCAACATTATAAATCACTTTTGAAAGATTAATCATTAATTCATGAGAAGATATTCCATGTAGATGTAGTATAATTAACCTGATTGGCATAATAATCTAATCAGCATATATAAGCAATATGTATTAATGTTGTTAATCTAAATTTAGGAAGCCTGAAAACCTGGATAATATGACTTTTACAGGGTTTTCTATGATGAGGAATTCATTTATGACACCAGTTTTTGATTCCAAGTAATGCAATTGTCTTAAATAGCACAATGAGCATAATGAGCATGCGTACAAAATATGGACTTCATTGTCATTGTTTATCTATAAAGCCTAAAAATGATGCAATGCAACATTATAAATCACTTTTAAAAGATTAATCATTAATTCATGAGAAGATATTCCATGTAGATGTAGTATAATTAACCTGATTGGCATAATAATCTAATCAGCATATATAAGCAATATGTATTAATGTTGTTAATCTAAATTTAGGAAGCCTGAAAACCTGGATAATATGACTTTTCCAAGAATTCTGCCACAAGCTTGAGCAACGTCGGGCTTGTACTCTCAATGGTTCTAGCCTTGGTAAACATAACATAGACAGATTATAGTTCGTACTGTTGTATTAAACATCCCTGGCCTACATACGTACTTGTCTCACCACATCATCAATTCCATTACTATCATCTGCTTTAACCATCTTCAGTGTGTTTCCGACTGTCTCTCTAAATCCAATGACTGAAGCCCAACCTCCAATGCGTATGATGACCCCGTCATTTCCTAGACATTTCATGAGGTTCGACAACATTGCCTTGCAACCAAGATAACCACCACATTGGACATACAATTTGTGAAGCTAAATGAGTCCCAAATAATTGATATTCCACAAATATGCTAATTAGGCTTATTAGTACAATAATTACATATTAAGCCAATTGCATTACTTAAAAATAAAAACTGGTATCACAACTGAATCCCTCGTCATGGAAAACCATGGAAAAGTCATATTATCCATGTTTTCAGTCTTCCTGGATTAAGATTACCAACATTATTACATATTGCACATACAGTGTATATGCTAATTAGGCTAATTATATGACATCTACATTGAATATCTTCTAATGAATTAATGTGTAGTCTTTCAAAAGGTCATTTACAATGTTGCATTGCACCATTTTTAGGCTTTATAGATAAACAATGACAATGAAGTCCATATATTGTACGCATGCTCATTATGCTCATTGTGCTATTTACGACAATTGCATTACTTGGAATCAAAAACTGGTGTCATAAATGAATTCCTCATCATAGAAAACCCTGTAAAAGTCATATTATCCAGGTTTTCAGGCTTCCTAAATTTAGATTTACAACATTAATACATATTGCTCATATATGCTAATTAGATTATTATGCCAATCAGGTTAATTATACTACATATACATGGTATATCTTCTCATGAATTAATGATTAATCTTTCAAAAGTCATTTACAATGTTGCAGTGCACCATTTTTAGGCTTTATAGATAAACAATGACAATGAAGTCCATACATTGTACATATTATGCTAATTATGCTATTTAAGACAATTGTATAACTTAAAAATAAAAATTGGTGCCATAAATGGATTCCTTGTCATAGAAAACCCTTGAAAAGTCGTATTATCCATGTTTTCAGGCTTCCTGGATTGAGATTAGCAACATTATTACATATTGCACATATGGTAATTAGATGATTATGCTAATATGGCTATTAAAAAAGTTGCCCAAGGTTGCCAAGCTGGCAACCAAGCTGAATTTACTTCAATACCCATCTAGAACACAAATCAACAAAAAAACCTTGTACTTATCAACTTTTCCAGGTCATGTACATGGTATATGGTACCGTCTACTGGACTAATAATGCAAGCACAGATCGCTTCAGTGATTTACCATTCAATAACAATTCCTACCCCATGCCGAGTCTGACTTTTGAGTCGGTCTTCAAATAGCTTCCCTCTTTATACACGGGTATTTGAGTCTTTTGTTCTATAAATCACAGTGATTATTAAGTAGACTTCATACTTAATGAAAAAAAGGATTATTCCCCCCTCTCTCTCTCTCTCTCTCTCTCTCTCTCTCTCTCCCTCTCTCTCCCTCTCTCTCTCCCTCTCTCCCTCTTATTATGAAATGGATCGGGTTCAGGTGCATTCGTTCTCTCACTTTCTATATTTACTGAGAGTTGCCCTCTTTATACCTTTCTCTTTGAGCGCACTCCCTTTATATCACGTTTAGCTATCCACTTTCAACCCCCTTCCTGTCTTTCTCTTTCCAATTTTCCACTTCATCCCCCCCCCCCTTCCAAGTCCTTCTCGCCAGCGACAAAACCAAGAGGGTAAAGGGCATTTGCCGCCTCAATTCCAGGTGCCTCGATGTAAATTTGAAAATGTATTTTTGTTTTCAAAAGTAAGATATTCAATGCAAGCTTACACTATAAAAGCTCTGCAATGCATCAGAATATATCAAGTCTTTTTCAATGTACATATTTCCTAAATGTTTCCAACCCATTCCCGTAATAGCCAATGCAAAATTAATATCCTGGCTACCCTTCTCCTGCACTATCGACCCCTACCGCTCCCTACTTCCTACCCCTCCCCTCTCTCTCTCTCTCTATCCTTCTCTCTCTATCTCTCTCTTTCTCTAATCTCTCACTTCCAATCTGCCTCTTCCCTAGTCCACTCTCTTTATTTATCTATCTAATCGCTCGTCATTATATCGTTCATTTCTACTATATATTTTTCTTTCTTCAGTTAACTATAGTCATACATGACAAACATAATAAATACTACAAGCTACATCAGTTTTCTTTATTACATTTTTAAAAATTTAATATAATCAGAAGTATAAGTCCCTGTCTGATTTCAATATAAGACGGTACAACTAGCTATGGAAGAATACATCTATAATTTCCAAATTATTTGGCAAGCATGCAAGAATTTTTGAAAGAAGTTTGAAAATGGCACATCTTTATATATAATTCATTAAGGACGTAATATAGAATAAAGTAAAAAAAACACCCATCTATCATATTGATATACAAGGAGGAAAAGGAAAATATTGCGAATTTTGCAATGGCAGGCGTGTACAGATATACTAACTATACAGTGTAATCTTATTATATTTTGTTTTAAGACCTATGCAATCACATTGTTATAGGCCTATTGAAAGTTTGAAACCTTGTACATGTAATAATAAAAATGATCTGATAATTATGAGCTCAAATAGTGGGACATAGAGCTAAGGAATCGAATTTGATTTGTGTTATTTTCACTCACTAACGGGACAAGTCTGCTAATGGGCATAGTCTCCTGAATAGGACCACTGATGAAATTAATGAAAATGAATGGTCAGTTTCATGACCCCATGTACTACTAAACAAAATGTTTTTATTTTAATTGAAGGATGTAACATAGAACCAGTGCTTAATCTATCTGAATTAGTAGAATTACAGTAAAATGTGGGCTGTACGGTTTATTGCTAGGACTGTGGAAAACAAACACGCTCGATCCCAACAAAATTATAGCGCGAATCCCTATTGATTTTTTTTCATAAACGCCCCCCTCCCCAGATGAAATTGGCAAAAGGGAAACGATTCAACTTTTAGTATTCAGTATCCTGATCATAGTCCTAAGTGTTCCCATAAACATCGGGGTTAAGTTTCTAATTCCTTAATTTGCTCCGCTTTTCATTGGAAGTATCTAAAGTTGTTGGCCGAAGAAAGTAGAGTAGCCTTAGCTAATACAATGTAATAAAAACACTTTCCACTTTCAAACTTTATCCCATTTTAACAAGACCATTTACACTCACAGTAATCAACCGATTTTCCCCAAAGTATCGTGAACTTACGGTGGGAGTTGCTATGCAAGGAAAATCCTACTCATGAGTGTCATTTTCATAACTCCGCGCGAGACTCAGTATTTTTTAGTTTTTTTAGCCAATGTAAATGCTCACTCTAAGTCGCAGAATCTCAGCAATTTTGTTTTCTTTACTTTCGCGCGCTACCAGGAACGAAACTTTTCAAGCAGACATGATGCGCATGCGCTAAACTTCAGTTGCCCAAAATACAAAACTCCATGGTTTTTACACTCTAGTGTAAACGTAATTTCTAAATCAAGATTTCGTAAATGTTACTGTGCCTCAAAATTGTTTACATCAGCAAATTGTCAATAAATCGTTCAGAATTAAATTTCAGAATTGGGAACTATTTCACGTAAAATGTATGAAACTGCAAAGAGTGGCGCAATGCCAATCCAGTATTGGCAAAACGAAATCAACGGATATGTGGGGAGGGCTGACGTGGTAGACGAAATATTCTAATTTTCTCTTTTTGGACAATTTCTTGTCTGTCATTCGATTGTCAGGGTGCAAATGCCACTGAGCTACGCCATGCACTGATTCCATTATGCATGTCATGCCGAACTATTCCAAACTTCGTACTATTGAAATAAATTATTTTTAAGGTTGCTTTTGTAGGACTACAATTTGGAAAATACCCTTCCGAATAAATCCCATTCAGAGTAGTAAGGGGGTCGATGTGTAGGTTTTAATTGTCCAAGACGAGTTGCTGTCCGGGTGTTATGGTTGTTAAGGGCAGTTGACCGGATTCCGAAGGGTGCTATTCCGGGGTCGTTGTCCTGTCACGTTTTAGAAGGCTGGATTACAAATGTGACTGGATCCATTGATCACGTTATACATTGACCTGGGGTATACTCAAACACATCGTTATGCGTGTTAAAGCGAACTAATCTTGATTCGTCGGGCGCAGTTCTAGGTTTCACTCCGCTCCAAACCTGCCCATCAATCTGCCCATTGTTTGCGTGTACCTCCGTGTATTCACTCATAGCTAAATTCGCTATTTTCTCCGCCGTGGTCGCCCGTCCAGGCTTCGGTCCGTTGCCAGAGGTCGCTCGTTTCGTCTGGGACCGCATCTTCGCTCTCCGGATTCGGACAAGTTCTTTATAAGTACTTGATTTGTCATATTGCTGAGGGGATTCTTCCACACGACTTTGTGTTCTTTCGGATTCTTTCCTCGTTGTCTCTGAGTTTGAAGTGTCTCCAGACTCTGGAGGTGGTCTGCTTTCCTCCGAAATCGTACTTGCTCTACTGGAGAAGAAGGCCGGTCCGCCATGTTGTGACCTGCGCGTAAGTCTGCTTTCTGTATGCGGTCGGTCCTGCAGCAGCGCGCGATGCGAGTCGCGCGTTCTGAAGTGCGATAGTTCGGAATGCGATCGTCCGAGTCCGTGTATCAAACTCATCCGTGCCTCCTTTCGAACATCCTCCCCCTTGGTGAGTGCTAGTCTTGGCAAGGCCGCGTAAGGATTCTTAGGCAACTGAACGTTCAACATCTTCACGTTGCTAGCCTCCTTCCCAGCGATAGTTGGAAATGAAGATTGGAAACTTCCAGTGAGTTGCTGCACCGCAAATGGACTCATCAAATCAAATTTGGTGATATCTTTAAGACTCAACGCTGGGCGACTGCTATTTTCTTTCCTCTTATCAACAGTCTTGGAGGATGTGAAATTCCCGCTTTTGCTCATACCCCCTCCTCTCGATTTCCCAAGCGTTCGTATAGAGCTCGTTGTTGATACAGGCATTGTGGGCCGCCTTGGAGAGGGCATTTGAATAAACATGAGATTAGTATTGTACGACATATTCTTTTATTTTTTTCCATTTGAAGTGAGAATGTATTTCACTTTCAAGCCACATCTATTCACTTGCTTTTTAGTGTTGTACAACTGTTACGAGGTTGGCATCTGCTGATCGTGGAGATATCAGACGTTTCCTCAGACTATATGGTATATTGTCAACAGATGGCGCTCTACTGCTAACTTCGCTCGCCGCTTTTGGCTGCTGCAGCTGTTGGCAAGGTGCGGGGCTGTGCTTACTCAAACCCTGTAAATTAAACAGAAGGATATAAACGAAGATTAAGTATATATTATGATAAGATTTGATACGGGATTTTGACCTTTAGCATATTATTTGATAAATTGGATACACGTTTGTTAATAGAATCAATATCATAGTTGATAAGGCGTCGTACGTATTTTATTTGCACAGCCGATCCGAGCCCAAATCTGTTCTCAAATTTTGCGCTCGATGCAATTTAGAAAAGAGTGACCTGACCTGTTGTTCAAAATCGAAAAGGTTTCATTTCTAATCCTATTGTTGATACAAATATGTGATGATACATTAAATTAAACTGTATTATTCCAAAATTAATCATCAATTTTATATTAATTACATATCATACAATTCATTGACGATATTTCCAGTAAAATGGTAATAATCGAAGAGAAATGAGATTTAAACAATAGCGATAAAATAATATTGCTTGAACAAACAATTTGTACACAATGTTTGTTTTTGGTAGACAAGTTCAACTCTGTTCAAGTTTGTTGTTTTATGATAATGGCCAAGTCTTTAGCCTACTGAACTCATATCTATTACGGTTATATTATATTTCCTTCATTTGAGCCTCGTTCAGATATAAGATGGTTAACCGCCGCGGTCTTTTTATATTGATGTTAGTGTGAAACGCTTCGCATTTCTTACGACACAGAGCTAAGTGGATACGTGTGGACCTTTGATGAGCGCAGTTGCCATTTAACTAATTCATCATCGTCATCATCCTTATATTTTACATAAATATATGCTTTCAATTATTTATACATTCTGTTTATCAAATCTGTTCATCCATTTCATTAAATTTGTTTCGGACTGTCATGATTATTTTCAAGCAATTTGTTTACCATTGCAGTCATTCTTCCGCAAACATTTGTATAAGGTTTGATGAAATATGATCAATTGACAATTTATCTTTTTTTTAAATAATAATAATTGTCATGTATATTTGCTTATTTATGGATTGAGAGTCAATTGAATAAACCACTATACATGACACCACCACGTCACGTAGCCTTTTTTTTGTTTGGAGAATCATCCTCAGTAACGTTACAGCGTTCTGGCAAATAAATAATTGTTTAGGACTGATTAGGCTTACGGATCACGCTTTTGATCAATCAATTACGTCTTTGCAAATGTACCTAATCAATTCACTCTTTCTTACCATGACTAAAGGTTATCTTTAACAAGATTTGTCAAAATGATAGATCTCCCATATGCAGCCCGCTACATTTTCCCTTATCAGCATTGATATTCTATATGCATCGAGCTCTTTAAAAAAAACACTATTAAACAGAATAGTTACTGCTTTTCACTCTCACTTGTCTTGGTACAAAATCGATTCCCATATTCAGAGCTTTCCAATTCAACATGATGTTTCGTCCCATCAAAAACAGAACTCAAGATGCAAATATATCTGATAACAGAAGACATCACTGTGCAAAATAAATACCATCCAGGAACCAGGACCTACCGACTGCATCAAGTAAAAAGAGGCAAGTCGATATTTCGGGACCCCGTAACATGGCGATTTAAAAACATCGCCGACACCTATTATATGTTTAAAATCTATAAAATGAATAATACAAATTTAAGGTGGCTTCGTTCCAGTAAAAGGCGCAATAAAAGACACCGGCCACGAAGACAGGTATTGTACCCCCTGTTGGGATCAATCTGTATCCATTTTCTTTGATCTATCCTTGTAAGTCGATTGATTCTATCGATGTGTATCTCGCTCTGATGCGCGTGTCCAAGTAGACAATAATAAATTCCCTAGTAAGCATATTTTTCATGAAATGCCCCATTTGGGCCTTTACAGCTGGGGCATTTTAATCTGAATTTTGTGCTGGAAACGACGAGGTTCTGAAAAGGGTTGACAATATTCCCCTAATCAATTAGAAGTCTGCAGATCCATTGTACAACATTTGGCCCATATTCGAGATCGGCTTGACTAATGTATGCCTATGTTTTAAAAGGGCTGTTGACCTATAATATAACTAAATAAACATAAAATATATATATTTCATTGGATGAAATATTCATTATTCAAGAGCGGGTGATGTTTTTCGAAAGAACACTACAGGGGAAGCACACTTCGTTCTAATCTTTTTTCTTAATATCATTAGCATCGCCTTCCCTTTGCCTAACTTTCTTTTTTTCTTTATTAATTTATAATTTCTATTTCCAGTTTTTGTTTGTTGTCCTTTTTCCTGTGTATAATATTTCGTTTTCAATTAAACTGACGGTGTCTTATAAATTGCTTTACATGAACCAACCGATCGTCCTGAGCAAAGAGCTTACAATGTTACGACCTAATTCCATTTTTAAAACAAAATCTACTTTTATTTGGTGATCATCGTCACTTTCGTTTCCCTTTGAGTATTCATCTCATAATTTCTATTTTTATAATTATAAATTATTGTTGTGTAACCTTTCCTCGCATTTAGGTCTACGTGTATATATCTTCTTCTTCTTTGCTCTAATTAACTGTGACCTCTACTTGATAACATTGTTTATTTTCTCGTGTTTAAGTACTTTAATCTCTGTGCTTGTGTGAAACACAAATCCTAAAATTACGATAATTTAGTTTGTTTCATGCAATCATTATATCTTAAGGGTCGTTAGGTTTATCTTCCCTATTAAATAAGAGCCAAAATATAAATATTCCAAGCTTACAACGTGCTGAGATTATGTATAATGTAACATTTATCGTGCATCTTTTGTTGAAAATTTGTAATGTCAATGATTTTTAAAACCTTAATGAAAATATGAAAATCTTGGGACTCCCTATTTTCCCCCAATCTACAAATCATTTAACAGGCTGATTAAAAAAAATAGTTGTAAGCATGGGGCGTCGTCCCTTCAACCCCCTCCACCCCCCTCTCCTCCTCCGAAATGAACCCTTAGACCGGTTAGTATCTTTGTTCTTTGTGATAGGTTTCCGATATTCTGTAACGAGGCCATTTGATTTTGATTTTCCGAGCTCAATTGAAATTAATCGTGGTCGATTATTGATCGCGCTGTCTAAGACATGCTTCATGGTTAATGATGAAAAGTAACTGAGATTTGATAAACAAATAAATTCTCTTTGAGATTTGCTTGTGATTCAATGAAATCCTAGATTATTATTCACTTCATAATTATATTACATTTCTGACTTATATATAAATCAAAATGATGCGAAGCATAGTTATCACATTCTTCATATATACGACAGGTAAGAGTTCTGCAATTACCCTTCCCCCTCCCATCCCTCCTTTCAGCGTCCACCATCCGAAGGAGGTTCGTGGTTTTCTTTGTGTCTTCTGACAGATTTCAAATCTTATAAAGCTACTTTTTAAATGAATCATCCCCATCGCGGTCAGCTCTTGACCGCACTGTCACAAATATCCTTCACTGTATAGATCTGTGATTTACAAACAAAGATCTACACATGCCAATCACTTTTGTTTCCATGCCATTTTTTGTATTTATTCCTGTTGTTGTTGGTGTTGTTGTTGTTCTTCTCCTCTTCCTTCTTGTTGTTGTGGTTGTTGTTATGGTTGATGTTGATGTTGTTCTTCTTCTTCAGCATCTTCTTCCTCCTGCTCTTTTTCTTCTTCTTCTTCTCCTAATCCCCTTCTTTTGCTCCTTTGAATTTTTCTTTTTCTGGTCCTTTGCCCTTTTCCCTTCTTCTTCTCTTTCTCATCCTACTCTTATATTTTCTTCTTCCCCTCCTCTTTCTTCTTCTGTTCTTTTTCCTTTAGTTTATTCTTCTTTACTTTAATTCGAGTTTATTTATTTTTAGCTATAAATAAATAAACTCGAATTAAAGTAAATGACATCTTGAGAAGTTGCCCATGTATTAAACTGTATACGATTATTTTGTACATTCAACGAAAGAGGAAACGGATGAATTGCTTGAATTTGACGCTACAGCTACTTCTTTGAAGTTTTTTAGTGTCTTAGTGCTTAAACTTTAAAAAGACTTGGTGAATCAAAAAAAATTGTTTATCAAAAACCTTAACAGAGGTACCTGACCAAAGCTGGGAAAGCTACTTGTTAAGATTTTGGATAAAACCCTTTTTCTTAGAGTGTATTTAGTAGTTTAAGCAGTATATATTATGTACTTGCCATAACTGTAGGCTGTAGATAAACTTCTGTGTGCGGTCTATAAACAAAAATCGAGCCCGTATATCCTGCAGGTTTTGTCGTACAACAAATTCGATTTATCACTTTGTCAAGCGTTGAAGAGGAAGCCCCTCAAAAACTTAATCTTTCTTTTTGTCCCATGTCAACGTGCATTTCTTCAGGCGCCCTACATCCATGCATGTCGTTTAACAATGTTAAATCTGAGATGCATGGCCCTATGTGTTATCAGTGTCTGTGATATGGTGAAATATTGAGGCCCAACAAAAATTGCGCTTCATGAAGTGCCTCAAAAACGTAAAAATCTTTGAGTGACCGGCTTTACCATACTCATTTCCCCCCAATAGACTGTAGTGTTATAAATACCGTTAGGTAAACGAAAATTGAAATTTCGATTTCGAATCACAAATATCTTGATAATCAGACAGGCAATCGGCTTGTAAAAGTCATGGGATTCCTGACTGACTTTAAGTTTAATAATTATGATTGCAGGCATGAGCTAAATCCAGGATTTTGTTTCAGAAGCTGAGGCAACCTCAATTCGTTGGTGCGCAGCATGCAACATCTGCTGGGCAACACGAAATTAAAAGCATTTCAACTTTTGGCAAGTTTATGCCAACAATGTTTCATTTTGGCCAATAATTAAGCTTTACCACAATTTGGACAGAACATTTAATTTCAAATAAGTCCATAATTTTTGTATGCCCAAACGTGGAGCTTGATGTGTAGGATCACTGTCCAGTATTTTTTAAAGTGTTAACAAGATCATGTAGGTCGAGTAAAAAATTTTACATTTAAATCAACACTTTTTGCTGACATGAATACTCGTCATTATAACGCACCGATGAAGCTCCCACATGATTCTACCAACATCTTTTAGATTATGTGTAAAACATTATTGGAAGAAAAATTTGAAAGAAAAACCATCAGAAAGTTATACATTTTTGATTTAGAGATTCTTTCTGAAAGCTTTGTGCAAATTTAAATGTCTATTATCCTTTAAAATAAATCCCTCGTTATTAAAACCTACCAAGATTTATTCATGACACATTATTCCATTTGGGAATGGTTGGTCACTGGAATTTCCAAAACACCTATTATATTTGTAAAGTTTAATTGTCACTTGCAGTTCTGACCCCGTGTTACAGTTATTATTCAACACCAGAATTTGGAAGCAAGATGATTTTTGTGTCAATTTCGGAAATGGTAGAGTAAAACAAAACGTTCCTCAATATAGGAAGGGGAACTCAGATGATAAAGTAACTGTCCTCACGCTAAATGAGATCATTGAGGCCAATGAAACGAATCAGTTGAATAAATCAGACAACTTTCCCTCCTGTTACTGTCTTACCATTCCAAAATGACATTTAGAGGTTCAGCTCAGGCTCCACCTATACATATCCAATCCAATCCAATCCAGGTATTTATAAAGCGCCAATATCTAGTTGCCTAATCATAGGCGCTAATGAGACTGAAAAACTATCAAAAGTGTCTGTTCATGATTCTAACGGAGACCAAAAAACAGACCAAAAAAAAAGCAGTGACTAATCTTTGTATTGTACAAGTTACGGTATGAAAGGTCTGTAATAAATGAATGATTTTCGCGTCCAAGGGGGAAGTAAAAAGGACCCATCAAGTTGATAAATTTTGCATTTATTTGCAACCACCACTGTTTCAGCAGCTTCTTCTCTGGAGCAGTTAAAGAGGCGGCTAGTTGGGGCAACTGTGCGACAGAACGAGTTGGAGAAGGAGCTATATATTTTACTTGCACAATTAAGGAACACTTTTATTATTATGCAGTACGGTAGTATCTTTTTGAGGCTCACACCATGTAGCTTGGCAAGCCAGGCTAGTTCACAGCACTGCACACAAGTATCGAAATACTCTATAGGACTATACCTGCACTGGAAGACGAAGAAGAACCTTCCTTGGCCCAATCATTCATTTAATGATGTCTGTTTCTGGTTGGGTTAAGTCGCTGTTGTGACCCAGTAAATGACATCCATCCGTCCAAAATGTCCAAGTTAAAACGAACTCGCTTCTTCGAATGCCTTAAAGACGAAATAGGGCCTAAATAGGCCTACCAACATTTATTCTGGCCCTATAGTATGTGAGTCAGTTGCTAGTGTGGACCTGTTCCACATCGGTCTTCAGCATGGTATGATCCGCGTGGGTTCCCGGTCCAGCCGCTTGTCAAGACCGCTCTGTTGACAAAAAAGAACAAAACATGCCTGGCTTTAGAGCTCTCGTTACCTCGTTACGGTACTCGAAGATGTCAACCAATTAAAACTTGTTTCTTCTTTGCAGAACCCCCTCCTCCTCTTCTTTAAGTCCGTCCTATTTGTTTTGAGACTAATGAATAGACTAGTATTAGCTCAGGAGAGACCAACTCTATTTGGTCGTGTACATAGGCTCTTTGGTTATCTGTGCTGGCAAATTGCTCTGCAAACACCAGCTAAAATAAAAGAATACCTATATGCGTACCTGCTTTCATTTGCATGGGTAGCATTTTGAAACGCTCAATAAAATTGTGTTTGTCTCATTCGACAGTCGTTTGCGTGTGATTGTTCTTTTAAACGGGATGGTCGACGGTGCCTTCACGTGCAATGGTTTATCGAATCGTTATATTTGTTGTCTGGATTATGAGGCTAAAACTCGTTATGTATTTATCTTGAATGTTAAAGATAGTTACATTGGAGAATGGTAACCTTGAAAGAGAGGGGTTGGAGTGACAGAGTGGTTATATCGGTTAGCGCGATGTATTGATAATATTGATCGGTCGGAAGTGTGAGTAATCCGTCTGTATCTATTATTGCGTCTCTCGTTCGGCCCCCCCCCCCCAAAAAAAAAAAAAAATTGCAGTTCTCTCTTTCTCTCTCTCTCTCTCTCTCTCCTCCTCTTCCTCTTCTTTCTCACTTTCTAAGTCTGTTTCCGCCAATCTCTAAATCTTTCTTTCTTTGTCTTAACACATATCGTTTATACTAACCTTTTAGCCTCTCTCTCTCTCTCCTTATTTTTTTTCTCTTCTATTTCTTCTCCCCCGTTCTCTCTCTCTCTCCCCCGGCTCGCTCTCTTTAACTATATTCTCTTTATTTCCTCTGTCTCTCTCTCTCTCTCTCTAGCTCTCTCTCTCTCTTCCTTTCTCTGACTTTTTCCTCAATAGAGACAGTGTCTGCCTCTCTTTTCCCTCCTTTTCTCACTTTCTAAGTCATATAAGTCTGTTTGTGTCTCTCTTTTATCTGCTTCTTTCTCCGTTCTCCCTCTTTCTTTTTCTTTACATAATAATGGCTCTTTGCCTCTCTCCTCTCTCTCACTTCTGTCTATCTATGTCTGTCTGTCTATCTCTCTCCCTCTCTCTCTCTTCCTCTCTCTCTCTCTCTCTCTCTCTCTCTTGGTCATCATTTTCATTTGGGGACACGTGCCTCAAGTCCCCCCCCCCCCCCTGTACTGGAGTCGCTGTAGGTCGCTGTATCCACCTTTTAACAACATTTGTTTTATAACACTGCAAAGCGATGCTACTCAGGTGACCATTGTTTACACACACTGGATACATTTGAAAGCTCGTGTCAAAAGGTTTTAATTCAAGGTGTCATAAAGTATACACTTAGATGAAATTAAACCACTTTGTTTGGATTAGGATTACTTTTATTTGACTGGACGAAAAAGGTACATAGTAACTAGGCAGGTGATACTGGAGATAGGCTACCTAACCCCCCGCCCCCGCCGACAAAAACGCACACCCACACATCTTCATCGGGCGAGAACCAACAATTATAGTTAACTAATTTTACATTGCGTATTATTTTTCAAATGCCACTGCGTTGGCCAAGGAAGAAGGAAAGTGTGAATAAAAAAAATTGGGAAAAAAAAAATTTAAAAGCGAAGCGAAAGAAGAAAGAGAGAAGATTGATGAGAGTAAAATAATGAACAGGAAATGAACAATGGAGAAATCTGTGACGAAATAGAAGAAAGAAATATACGATACACAACACAATCTCCTTTATTTGGCACAGAGGAAGTAAAGGGGTCACAAAATAAAACTAGACAAACAGTACTCTCGGCTTGGTATGAGGTATCATTCTGTTTAGCAACAGAGTTGCGGACATGTGGAACAGTCTGAATATGTTATCTCAGCGACTTAGGCCGAATAAAAAACAAAAACATGTTTAGCGTCCTGTTTTTTTGGAAAATAGGAAGAAGGAGGCCCTTTTTTTCTTTCTTTTTTTCTTTCAAATTGGCCGCTCGGTACATTTTCCCTGACAGTCAGGCTATTTTTCAAGATGGCCACCGACAATTTTTTTTTTTTTAATCAGAAAAAAGATCCATTTTAGCAGTGTTTTCATGTTTTTTTTCTTTAAAAATAAAATATAAAAGTAAATGGGACACAGAACCTTTGAAGTACAGGCTAGGCATTTTCACTCTTTAGGATGCATGAAAAGAATAGAAACGCCATGTTGCAGATGCTACGTTAACGTGCGTGTTTAATGATTATTAAATAGATATTGTTATTTGTTTACTTTCTGTCAAGGGATTTTACTTGTTTAAAGGTGTTAACAAAACATGCAAAATGCTTCTTTTCTAAACGCTCGCATGTGGTCAAAAATGCCGAATTCACCAGTACCTATATACTATGTTTAACAATCTTATGATTTAAAGGGGAGTTGCAAATTTAAAGGAAATGTTCACCCTGATATTGAGTTGGTTTTAATAGAAGCAGAAAAATTAAATGGAACAGGTCAGTAAAATCTTGAGCGAATTCCGATCAACAGTACAACGAAGCTATGATTTTTTGAAGTTGCGATCAATCAAACAGAAATTGGCAACTCTGTGACGTATCTTGTGAGCCCCCTTCCCATTTGCCCTGTATTTAACAAATAAAATGATAATAATTTGTTTTTGAATCCATTAAGAAAATTGTCAATCATGCATTTACATGCACCCTAGATATAATTATTGCAAATACGTTTCTTTCAACTCCTGTAAGAAGAAGAAATCCCGTTTACTTGCTAGACTTCACTGTCAGACAATTTTGAGTGACTGACGGGCTTTTTTCATCTTTGGTAATAACATACATTAAAATGAGCTGTAAAGGGTACATGAGCATTTGTCTACATCAATAACCCACTTCTTGTAATGGCCAAAATTAAACTGATTGAATCTTTGCGCAGCATAAAACGTACGACCATTCGGTACAATGGTCTGAAAAATCAGACTATTACTTAATGGCTCTATAGCTCCTAAGTCGATTCGAATGCTGTTGGAATTCAACCTTTTCATTTTTTGGCCTGCAAATGGGACAGAGTACCTTTAAGGGTGGACTTACCTGTGAATGCCCTTTCTAGTGATGTCAAAGTCTAGTTTCTGAAGTTGTTTAAAGTGTGGTTATTGAATTTGCAACGAGAGTGAGATCATTAGACTAGTGTAATCTCATATGGAAACGTTTGCTTGTATTTGTATCATAAAAGAATTTGACCACGAACTGACTCCAACACGGTGTTGAGTGCTCAGGGGTCACAGGCCACTGGCTTCATCGGGCAGGTAGTTCCATTATGTGAATGGGTAAATTAACTATTACAAAATGAGGAGACACATTACATTGTACAATAGGGACACACATTGTTTTTATTGTGCAGAACATACTCTTTTATTGACTTACTTATTGCATGAAACTATAAAACCTAAATGCATTTTGCGTTCTGGCAATTGGAGTACAAAGAATGATAGCAGGTGAATGAAATGCTTCAACAGCAACACAAACACCTGGAAAGCTAGGAAGCATCCATAAATTTGAATAATTTAGTCGATAAACGACTCCGCATGTGGACGTTTGTTTGGAGCACAAAGCAGTGGATCCTTAACAACACCAACCCATTTAACAGAATGTCGGAACGTAAATTAAATTTGACGCGGTTGGAAAATGCATCTTTCTACCCTGCGACTTTAATGGTACGATCCAGTAAATTAAAACAGTAAAATGGCTCTTATTTAAAATTCCTCATTAAATAAAATCCCAAACTTCAGTGATATCAAAAAAAATATGTTATATCTTACAAATAATGAAAAAAAGATGTATAAACATTGTGATAGTGTCGCATTTTACGTTAAAAGACACCGATTTAGCGAAGATGATGTCATTAGTGCGCTTGCATCAGGGTATTCAAGGTCAAAAGGTCAATTCAGACGCTGATAAGTTATTGGTCGAGCCTTTTTGTTTCCTTTATAATTCCGACAAAATTATACAATCAATCAAAACAAGTTTGATATCAGAAGAAAGCTAACGATTAGTATTTTCATTAAAGGTAAAGACCAGTTATGGTCGTGCGATTGCATTGTGAAAGAAACGTTGTGGAATCGATCAGAAAAGGTTGATCATCTAGCATCTAGCATCTGCAAGGTTCTGGGATCATCAAAATGATAAGAAATTTGGCCCATTCTTCGTAAAGTTACAAGCACTATACACAGAAAGATGTATATGGGACTACCCTATATCTCTCACAGACCATGAGAGAAACAAATTTACCAAATATATGAATTAGTAGGCGGTTTCCCAGCAAATGTTTTATCATCATGTATTAGTCAAAACATATTCTTTCACATGATAGGTAATGACAGCTTCCATTTCATTTTTTTGAAATTGGGGCGTTTCCAATACTGGTCTTTACCTTTAACCGCTTGCCCCAAAGTCTCTTGACCACAGTGAAACGAGTGAGAGCTTGCGAGAGCGGCCAAAGTGTGATTGAAACTCGCTATTTGCTCTTCTCCAACGCCAAAAGAGACGACATTGTGCTGGATAAATGTATTTTTTCCGACAAAAGTACAGAAAATTTGCATATGTTTTTTTTATATTATACTTTATGGAATGTTACCCGAGCGACTTCCGGGCGCCCCAATGCTGGAAAGAATCGTACATTTTAGAAAACTTCACTTTTTCATGGAAAATGCTTATTTGTTCTATGCACGCAAGTCAGATTGAGCGGATGATACAACGTTTCCATATGTACACATGGTTACTAAATTTGGAAGTCTAACATAATTATGCAAGATCTTGAAATGCTGCCATTTTCTCCATAAACAGCACCACCACCAAACAATTACACAAACAAACATTAAACATCTTAATAAGCTGTAATCTCAGTTATTGGGAATGTTTATATGTGGCAAAAGAACAGTTCAATAGGTGTACATGAAACCTAGCCTCTGTGATGATATAAATGTTGAAATAACCTTCACAATATGATACCATGAAATTTGAGCTACAACAAACCGACAAGAGAGCGCATATGATAATTGTAGGAAATATTGATTGACAGGGTTGTTTTCTAAGAATAGGCTAGTCCAGATTCTGTCCATTTTTAAATATATTTTATTCTTCAATCATCTTTGTCCTCGTCCCTTACACGTATCCCTCATAATTAAAGATCACGCGACCCCCGAATATACACCCGTCGAATGTGTATGTTTGTGCAAATATGAATTCGAAACCCAAACTAAACAAATATACCTAACACTTAAATACTACAAATGCATAACCACAGACAATAAACCTGTACAATTGTGAGATATTTATTATATCTTTCTAGATGTTCCAAATAAAAGGCTACCTATTCTAAAAGGCAAAGACTGTCTCCATGTTAGCGTTGAGGGTGTGTTATTTTCTCACACGGAAACGGTCATTGTGCTACTGTAGAGACCAATTAGAGTACCGAAGCTGCGCATCATACAAACATGTTTTTTTCTCAATTTGAACTTTATTTTCAGATAGAGCATTAAAAAGACTTTCCAAATGTTGAAAACCAATTGAATATG